>WNNJ02002915.1:0-103625 GCA_012934845.2 Pomphorhynchus laevis | reverse complement strand
TTGTATATTTCGCTATCTTCCGGTAAAATAACAAAAAGAAACGTACAATTTGTTGATCAATATAATATTTATAGTTTTATGAATTGATTTTGATTTAATTATTGATTTCAATTGAAATATGACTAAATGACGATTAATAATTTTTAATTATTAATATAATAATTAAATTTAGCTGAATTTAAACATTTGCTAAATATTCATTTGCTTGTTTAAAGGGAACAACGTTTGTTTTTCTAAAGGCACAGGCATATATAATTTCGTCTGTTAGTAATTTTACTCTGCAACACTAATCAAATAATCTACAGTGTAGCCTTACTAGACAACAAAGAGAATAAGGTTGTTTAAAATTATTCGTTTTTTCGATATTCTTGAGGTCATTCGCTGTCGAGCCAGATCTTATGTTGATTCGATATCTTTCCAGACTACAAAGGAACCTCGGTCATATGTAACTGCGGCTGTCGGTTGTTCCTCAGATTTCATAGCCATACATTAAATTAGAAAAATCTTAACGACTATGGGAACGAATATTGAGCGATAAATATAAAACTACCCGAAGGCACATTTGTTCCTTTGCTATGACGAATTTATAAAAACAACGTATTAGCTAATCAGATAAATATCTTAATATCACGTGAGTTCCTACTGTCGCTCAAGAACAATACCGCTAAACACTTAAACATCTTTACATTTGGTTGTAACTTTTTCACAATCCGGATTTCTGATGACCCTTTGATCCAAAACAAACTAATTGTATTTGTATTAGAAAATCTACTAACTATCCTGCATTGTACCTTATTACCTATTCGTGAATCGATCAAAAGCACGCTAACTTATTAAAATCGAAACCAGCAAAAAACATTTGTAAAAGCATAGATCCACAAAACATTTGTTTTGAAAGGGCGAACTTTTACAACGTATAAGAATTTTTTGTGAGAGTGAAAATGTTTGATCCGTAGTTCCGTTGCCTCGACTAAATCACAATCATTTTCAATCATTTTTTTTCAATTTCAATCATTTTCTTGAAAAATTCTATCTAGTAACTTAGCGAGTTTATCAGACTGATAGATATTTAAATGGAATTCACCCTATAGATTCGTTTCATCATCCCGTTTTATCACTCACTGGGAATCCTTTTCAACTTTAATGCAATTCTTAAGATACTTGTTAACCTCTTTCAAGATTTCAACATTAATGGTCTTAAGAGCTTTATGTCGAATCACCTAAACACTAGCGCATTTGTTATTTTGTCGTCTATTTATAACTATAATTATGACATGATATGTAACCGACATGATTAAATGTCTGTTCTAAATATTCTTCGTCTACCTCGGTCAAAGAAGGTACACCAGGTGAATTTTCTAAAATGCTTATTAGAACAATGTTGTTAAGCATAGACCTTTTAGACGACGGTTTTGGGTGTTTTCTGCTTATCAACACAAAGTTGATTGTCAAATAAAAATATGTTAGAAGCTGGTCTATGGTCAGTAAGCTCACAGACTTCGCCCAAGTTGCCCTTGCTATTATCTCTACGGCTGATACAAGTCGGTTAGTTCATTATTCGTCTGAAAATCAGATGTGGCTTAGACTGCCACACCCGTGAATTTACAATAGAGCAGTTTATACCATACTAAGACAGGACAGTCTGTTGGATGAATTAACTAAATGGACATTTGGCTAGTGTATCACACATGATTCTGCACGCCTGATTATTAAAAATAATCTTTTTAATTTTAACTTCGATTTCATTTGACTGTATTCTATGTTTGATTTTTGTTGTAGCAACCAAAATTGATTGCAGAACAAATATCCAACCTAAGTAAAGATTATAAAAATATCAGAGTAACAATCAAAATGACCATTCAGAATCGAAAGGCGGAGATGATGGTAGTTCCTACGGCAAGTTCTTTAATCATAAAAGCATTAAACGAACCACAGAGAGACCGAAAGAAAGTAAAAAATGGTAAGTATTAATTATCGGCAAATAATTTTCGATAAAAGCTTCGTTACAAACAAACGTTTCTTTACAAAAGAAGCGTTTGCTGAACCAAGGCATTTTTTGAATTTAAAAAATAAAGGTGTTTATCTCATTTTAATAAATCAAGGCGGTAAACTCGGTGCTTTTGTTAACTAATGTTAATACCACGATTATTTATTGGTAGAAAATGGGACTATACAAAATAACATTGTTAAGGAACATCGTTATTATTGCAACTGTATTTCTCCAAAATCTCGTGTTTAAAATCCGAGCAGAAAAGTTTATTAACAATAGAGTTATCTTCAGGGATCATTAAACTGTTTATAGTCAAACTGTGAACATATACTTATGTTAAATATATCTAGATTTCGTTTTGATGGTGCTGTTCTGTTGATTACCTCTAATATTAATTATATTAAATGGAATATTTATTAATTGGTTTATAAAAATTAGGTTGTATATATTGCTAACACAAATCAGAAATATTCTTTAAGAAACAATCAATTTATTTAATTTAATGAAATGTAATTTATTTAAAAATTATTATTTGTTTATAATAAAAGCTTAAAATCAAAAAGGAAATAAAGTTTTCAATTTATAAATTCATAAAGACATTAATAAGCGATACTTTTACAAAAATCAACATTATGGAAAATCTTAAGATCAAAATATTTTAAATTTCTGAGTATATTGGACATAATACGTGGACTGAGTTAAATTATATGATTTATTAGAAACCTTCCTTAGTGATCATGATACCTGTTAATTTGCCGATATTAAAATCTAAGTTCCATACAAATGGCAGTACTACTGAACAGTATATATTTAATTATGCGAAATCTTTTACATCAATAAAAACCGTTTATATTAGTTTGTTAATGAACTATTTTGCTATATCCCATTTAGGTTCAATTATATGATCAAGATATAAATCAAGAAATAAATGGGTCACAAGAAAAAATATTGACTACAAAATTGTGATCAGTAATTGGATCACAATTAATAGATCAATAAATAAATTATTTTGAAATATATATATTTTTTTAAAGTTTTATATATTTTAAATATTTATAAACTTTATATAAAGTTTATACTGGTATAATATTATTTTGCATAATTAAATAAAAATAGTAGTCCGGTAATTAAATTATTTTAGTTTTTTAAAGATTCTTAACAATTTTCTTTTGTACATAGTCGCTTCTTAGTCAACTTAGGAATATAAATTTTCGAATTTAACAGATTTTCGCGCAACATATTTATTAATAAATGTTGATTAATATAATCCACGAAAGATGTTTGTGGGTTTTGAATCCTCTTGTAGACCAATATATGATATAATTATAATTATTCACAATTTCTTCCAGCCATTTAGTTGGGCTAAAATTGTACAAAATATTCTTTTTATTTATTAGACCAAAAGGATATTTTATATCTTTAGACAAATCGAATAAAAAATACATATTTAAAGATGCATATTCAAAATATCTATTTAAAATACATATTTTATTAGCGAGGCAATTAAATACATTTTTAAAATTAGGTGAGCAAGTTTGCATAGGTCGAGTTGCTATGTTCGCATCTGATTAAAAAATGATATGCACGAAATTTCAAGTAGTTTATTGCTTCGGCGATAAAAGATGTATATTTAAACACATTTTTTAAAGTGAATTTTTTTATTGTGTATTTTTATGAAATCAGTCATAAATACTTATTTAAAAATTGCAAAAAATAGTAAAGATTATAAAAGTAACCGAAACTGCTAAGACTTAACGGCAAATATTTTACGGGCAAAGTTCTTATCACCGGTCAAATTTTTACAAATTTTCAGAAATGTAATTTTGGAATTTGTGTCTGCATTTTTAGTTCGTCACAATGGCACAATAACATTCGATGATGTCATTGATATTGCAAGACTCTTGCAACCTCGTTCAATGTCAAGACAACTAGTTGGTACAGTCAAATCAGTTCTAGGTAATTCGACAATTTAGAATTAAATTAATTTAACAATTAATGATTTGGTATTCTATCATTTTGCAAAATGTAATGTGTAATTTAAATAATTAATCGCATTTGGTTTAGTTAGGCTACCGAGAATTTTGCTTGTATTTTTACATAAATAAAATTTGGTGTATATATTTAGTCGTAAGTTAATATTTTTTAGATATTTGTAGTCTATATTATAGTCTACATATATATTTATATACATTAGTGTCTATTGATATATATTTTTTAATGCATTCATTATTTAATTTAGATATTTTAGCATTTGCGCGAAGCGAAAATAAAGATTTTTTTTTAATTTTTGTAGTGCTAATGTGGTGTTAAACGTATTGTAAATACTGTTTTAATGAAATATTGATTAGATTAATATTAAGATTTTTATAATTAGTATTATTAAATAAGCCTAGCGTTGCCGAATGGTGAGGGCGTGCGCATTGCAAACTCTATGTACGGGTTCAAACCTCGAGCGTGCACTCTCTATTGACTTCTCTTTGGCACACCTAAATGCCACAAGATCGCGTTGTCGAAAGACGTTGGGGCACCCGATGATGAAGCGTGTTCACTCTTCATTTTTATTAAATAATAATCAAGAATTTTAATATTTATTAAAACGTTTTTTTAATATTCATGTATTTTAATAATAATTATTAAAATACAATGGTCTGTATACTTAAATACATTCATAATGGCTAATTACTATAATTTTCGCCTAATGCACATTGTGACGGTCAACACGGTAGTTTATGAAAAGTCAGTTTATTTAAGTAGCAGAAACTAGAATAAATATGATAACTTTTATAATTAGGATAAGTTTCTTATTTGTTAGTTTCTAATAGGATAAGTTTCTTAATTATAAATAACAAATTGCAAAATCCCACATTTGCTAGTGAGTACTTATTAACGCATTATCGAGCATTTATGATTTAAGCGATCAATAATTCGCTAAGCCCTATTCTGCAACGATCTCAGGTTGATATACAAACGCATGAGTATTATCTAGGATTGCCTGGTAGTCTTTGATAAGTTATGGCTTTACGCATCATGATTATGTATTGAGTTTGATTAACTATGGATTAGAAATCATCTTTCATTACCTAACACAAGCATCACGATTAAATGTCTTTTAAAGTAACTTTTGAGGTCATTTTTAAGTCACTAGCCGTTCTAAAAAATTAGGAAGTAATTTTTTTTAAATCACAATAGATGAAAAGCTGTATTAAAATGCATCATTAGACGATTTTATAAGTTTGCAAAGGCGTGATGTTTTTATTTAAGGAACGTGTAACTCAGTTGGCTGCTTGATAGATGGAAAAACTCCTCGTCAAGTAATTAACGCAATCAATGAATGTACGTTGGCTGTTCCCTCGGTAATGTAAGCGTTTCGAGAATATGGAAAATAACGATTTTGTGTTTTAGGAATGAATTGCCGCAACAGTGTGGACAGAAACTTGTTTTTTTTTTAAATAAAACAATGCGCGTTTATTTTTCTTAAGTAGTGAATTATGCTGATTAATTAATTAAAAATTATTATAATTATTTATCAATTAATAATAATTC
The DNA here is from genome assembly GCA_012934845.2 of Pomphorhynchus laevis. Classification (NCBI taxonomy): domain Eukaryota; kingdom Metazoa; phylum Acanthocephala; class Palaeacanthocephala; order Echinorhynchida; family Pomphorhynchidae; genus Pomphorhynchus; species Pomphorhynchus laevis. Next base: position 98,092 of record WNNJ02002915.1, on the reverse strand, counting down.
GCAACCTAATTGTGTACTTAAATCTAAATATGTACTTGAATACTAGGAATGTAACTAAAACAGCAAATTTTAATATAATTTTGTGCTCAAATTCAGTTGAGCTCATTACTGTATAGATTAGATTCTTAAACCACGAACAACAAAGCTAATTAAGAAACAAATGGATTTACTTGTATATAGAAAAGTTTGTAAACATAATTTTTAGATTCCGAAATCACAAAATCAATCAGTTTCATAGATGGACATTAGCATCGCAGAATCTATCGAAGTGTGGTCTTTGTATTTTAGCACATAAAGCTGATGAACGTGCATTGGAGGAGAGAATCCATCCGGGTAGGTATTATCTTCGAATTTAATAACATAACTGCTTTGAGCTGTCAGCGGTGGGGATTCTACTATCCCTTTATAAAAGCACGTTGTTTGTGGAAACAAGGCTAACACAATCTCAAAACGAAATATACGATAAATTTAGATTATTAAAAGATTCAGCTTATTATCATTGAAATGTTTTTTAAATTATAGTCTTCTAAATAGGAATAGACAATTTACTTGAAAGCGTGTACTAAAAATGCAGGTAATTAATACATTTGATAATTATTTTAAGTATTAAGTGAATCACAATAATCTCCTAATATTTAATCTCTTACATAATCTCCCAACATTTAGTGATAAGACGATAAACGTTTAAGATGCAAATATTATTAATCAATTTATAACTTATAAATTATTGTAAGTAATTTATAAGTTATAAATTTATAACTTAATCAAATATTGATAATCAATTTATAACGTTTTGGATGAAATTACAGTCATACAAAGGCGCGTATTTGAAACAATATATTTTAAAATGTAAATCATAAATTAACAAAAATAATTTATTTATTAATTGTTGATATTTTTATTATTAAACTAAATTATTATTCTAAAAATATTTCAATTATAATTACTTGATTTAAATTTTCTAATGATCCATTATTGATAAAGAATTATTGGAACTAGATCAAAGAAAGAAGGAAAATTTTTATTTGATATTTCCCTATCATTTTTTGAAACAAAAATGATATTTAAATGAAAGTTATAAATTACAATTCACATTCTTATTTAAACATAATAAATATTAAACCCATAATCTTCTTCAATTTTAATTATATAGTTGTTATAGCTTCTGCTATCATCATCAGGATTACAATAAAATGTTTCACATTCAATAAATTTTAACTCTTTATTGTAATCCTTATGATGATGGGAAGTGAGGAGCTATTAGATACACTATGTGTAGTGTATCTAATACAATGTACATGTGGATTGCAATATATAGGAAAAACATATCAAATGTTAAAAACTAGGTTTAGGCAACACATATATAATATACAGCATAATAGTCAAACTATATTTCATAAACATATGAGATTAATAGGACATGATATTAAAAACTGTAAATTATTTATTTCAGAACATATTATCGAAGAAAACATTTCAATATTAAATCAAAAACTATTAGAAAATGAAGATTTTTGGATTAAAACGCTTAATTCCATGTACCCATTAGGATTGAATGACGTGGTACAAGGAATTTGCAGAAATAGTATAATACATAATAAACAACTATATTATAATAATCCGGTTAAACGCAAACCAAGAAGTCATGGTGATAAAAGGAATAGGAAAAATAGAGTTAAAAATATTAAAAAAGATATGTATATAAATGAACAATTAGAAATATTAAGACAACTTTTAAGAGATAATAATAAGGTGAAAGATCTTTATGTAAATATAAAAAGTTTTTCTAAAGATATCATATGTTCAATAAATCAAAAATTAATTAACGATTATGATAGGCTAAGTTGTATAATAGACAGTTATTGTAATATAAAATACTATAATCGAACAATAAATGTTAATAATAACAATAAAAATATAGATTAACCATAAACTTCATTAATAAATGTATAGATAACATAAATATGGCCGGACTTTTAAATAATTCTAAAAGTAAAGAAATAATAGGGTTATATTAAAGTAAATATATTCCTAAAATAAGGTATAAACTCTTACCATCATTAACACAAAAAATTGTAATTATAATAAAGAATTAAAATCAATATGTAACGATAATATTAGAAACATAATGTAAACAGAATGCAATTGTAAAAGTCTTAGTTTTGATAAAATAAATGAACATATATGTACCCATAATCAGGAATTAATTGAAAATTGTGAATTAATAAAGCTGCTACCAAAAGGGTATAAATATAGATTAAATAACAACAACGACAAAAATAAAATTTACAGTTCGTTATATAATAACTTAAATGATTACTTTAGTAAGCTGATTAATAGTGAAAGCTCGAATATATCTAAGATAAAAATTTGGAAAGATTATATATTTGATAAAATTAAAAATAAAATGAAAATAACAAACAATTATAAAAGGAAAGATAAAATTAATAAAGATATGTATAAAGAACTTACTAAATTAAAGGATAACTATATAATAACAACTATTGATAAAGCTAGTAATAACTTTGTCTTCATATGCAAAAAGCTTTATTATGATATACTAATGAAAGAGGTTAATTCTAATGATTTAAATGTAAATCCAACATATGAACGTAGTGAGTTGAGTTTAGAAACAATTATTACAAGTCACTGTTCTATAATGGATAAAAAGGGTATAAAGGTTGAATTAGATAATAAAACTATACCTATATTATATTGGAATCCAAAATTACATAAAAATCCAATAAAACCTAGGTTCATATGTAGTGCGTTTAAATGTACATTAAAACCACTTTCTGTCTATATGAATAAAATACTTAAAGTAATTAAAGCACATTTTAAAAAATATTGCAAGGTAATCGAAATTAATACTGGTATAAAACACTATTTCAGTATTAATTCTACAAAAGAATTTTTAGAACAGACAAAAGGAATAAATTTTCAAAATATAAATACATACGATTTTAGTACGCTTTATACAAATCTAGATTTAGTAGATATTAAAGAAGCGTTAGTAAAATTAATTAACCTTATATTCGGAAAAAGATATACATATATATGTTATAATAATTATAACGCCTATCTAACAAAAATTAAACCATCAAATAAATATAAATATATGGATAAAATTGAATTAATAGAATCCTTAAATATTTTGATAAATCAAAATTATTTAAAAGTAGGGACATCTATATTTAGACAAGTAAAAGGTGTTCCAATGGGTGGTAATAGTAGCCCAATTATAGCTGACTTGTTTTTAAGCTTTATAGAATATGAATTTGTTCATAACTGTGTAAAAACTAAATCTAAACAATATAAATATATGAAATATATGTTTCGATACATTGATGATATATGTGTATTTAATTCTAATAATTTTTATTCAATTAGTGAGCACATTTATCCAGAAAGCCTTATTCTTAACAAAACCAATATTAATGATAAAGAAGGTGTATATCTAGATATGAACATTAAATTAACATTAACTAAAACTACTATTAATTTATATCGTAAAGATGACATATTTAAATTTACAAGAAACATATTTTTGCATGAGCATTCATGCATACCATATAATATAAAATATAATACATTAAATAATGAAATTTTAAGAATTGCAACAATATGTAATGATATTGGCTTTCTTCAAAATCATTTAAATAATTTAATAGATACATATTTTAAACTAGGTTACTATAAAAATAACATCAAGCAGAAAATAGTAAAATATATAAATCAACACAATAATATAAAGAATAAATTTAAACTCTTAAGTGGCAAATTTTTATATATGGATAATAAATAATATACTTTGCATTAGAATAAGATACTAGATAGTTATTTCAGAGGAAATACATCATTAGCATGTATTTGGCCCCGCTGCTATGTTGGGTAGAGGAGTTAGGGGCCGAAACCTGATAGCATAGCAGTTCCTCCTGATGACCTCTAATTCTTATTCTGATACAACGTCTGTTATTTATTAGTCAATTCATAAAAATGACGTTTATTTTAAATTTTATTTTTTATTTTTATTTTTATTTTTTAACTTGATTTAAATTATAGAAAATCTAAAAACAATTATTAATTTTATTATTTAATTATTAAATTTTGATTTAGCATTATTATGTTTTGTTTATTTTATAATTATATAACAATACGTAGACTCAGTTAGCTGATTTAATTTAGGGAGATACAATTGATCTAAGTAGGGTATATAGTTCGATTTTACCACACGTTGAGCTGGGTTATTTGCATGTTGCTTTAAATGAGGTTATTTTAGAATCCAGTAAAAAATGCACGACCATTATCCCTCACACTGGAAAGAAGGGGCTACGTGAACACGGAATTTTCAAAATTTTATCAAAGCTTTGAATAATACTCTCGATCATACAATAGAATCATAATTTGCGAATATGGACATATCCCACTCGGCAGAGATCAGATAATGAGAGATAGTGCGATAGCGTAAAACATGAGGGGACACAGACTCGAAAAGGTGCGGATAACTTATTATATGTGGGTGTGACGATCCAGCGGCAGTTGATAATTCTCTCGCGAATTTGGGATGATTTCGCTGCTTAAATCTACATTTAAAATTTTTACCTATAGTAGATTTATAGAATTGTGTCGTTAACGTGAATTCGTCGATGAATTGTGTCAAAGCACTAAGTAAATCAGAGACGTGAAATTGATATTGGCATACCGATCCCTTATGGAAAACTCCTTCCTTGTGAGTCATTTGGGTTGATTCGCCAAATTATGGTAAATGGAATAAGGCTATATATTTTGACGCTAAATATCTGCTAAAATGATAAATTACGATCAATAAGTAGTATTAAATACCTGTCTCCGCTGTTTTCAGTGTCGACGTCCTCGACCTCATATACACCTGGTGAGCCTTTACGAATAAAGCTTATTTCTCCCAATATCCAATTACAGCCGGATGATGAAGATACCACTTGCATTGCAACTCTGTCGCCGACTTTAAATTTGCTGTTTGAATCGGAAGATGTTCCGCATCCGGGCGGTATGCTAAATTTGTAGCGTTAATTATCATAATTGATATTTTGTGATATTTTAAATACTCAAGTGTAAACACAAGACTTTTTATCACAATTATCAAGTTAAAAATTTAATAACAAAATGAACTTAACTTTTAACTGATCATTATTTAACTATATTCATAGTATATTTTCATTTAATATACATAATCTTAAATCTTTACATGATGAATTTGCGAACTGTCTAATATTTAATAAGTTTGATATAATTATAAGCTTATAAATAAATATATGCTTGTAAATCTCGCGATGCGCAGTTCAATTTGATTGGCTTATTTTGATCAACGTTTATTTTTTATAAAAACGTTTTTCAGTCACCCGACTTAGAGTACCCAACAGAGGTTAGCGAAATATCACTCAAATTTATTTAAAAAAATAAATTTTATTTTGACCCAGCTCCAACAATCCTAAATTAAATATTCACCTTAACTTAGCTTAGCAAAATATCAAATAAAATTTTCGTCTTTTTTGATCCAAATCCAATAATTATTTAAAGATGCGAACAGATATTAGCGAAATATCAAATAAAATTTTCCTTCTTTAATTCAGATCCAATAATTCTTTAAAGATGCAAACAGAGGTTAGCGAAATATCAAATACAATTTTTTTCCTTTTTTTGATCCAGATCCAATAATTCTTTAAATTTAACTTTATTTGTACTTTCTATAAAACACATTTTCAGTACGACTTATTAACTATTTATAGAGTCCCAATAATATTGCAAAACTGGTATTCAATTTATTTTAAAATTCACTTTATTATAGTTAGAAATAATATTATACTTTGATATTTCGGAGAAAAATATTTTATAATTATTTCATGTAAAAGTACCATTGACTTGCACATTGATCATCTACGAAAATAAAGATGTGCCCAATCTGATGTGCGAACATCATCACTAAGACCTCATTTTTCTCAACTTGTAAATTGTAAATATTAAGCTTTCCACTAGTTCCGGTGAGTGCGATAAAAAGTCCATAAAATGATATAAATTACTAAATATAATTATCCAATATACATAATAACGATTCACAAGCAATCTAATTGCAAGCTTTTAAATTAGACTAAGCGCACGCTCCTCCACCGGTGGAGGAGCGTGCGCTTAGTGAATTCCTTTAGAGGTTTACTGAGGATTAAGTACCGTCGAAGTTGTGTAGCTACAGGGTAACACTGATGAGACCACCCTGTAGTGATAAGTAGACTTGACGTCGAAACGCCTCATAGTAGGCTAGGCGTCTGTGGTAGGCGCATTCCTGGTTAAGCTTCCCGACGAATGTTGTAAAAAAGGATGCAGGTTTATACTTTCCTGTTCGTGTTAATTAAAAAGTTGTATTGGAATTATTTCTTAATAAAGACAAATAACAAACATATAAGCAAACTAAACTTTTTTCACGCAATCTAATTGCAAGCTTTTTAGCTATTTAGAGAAAATCTTATGAGTCAAAAAATAAACTTAATCAGTTTTAAATTAGACTTAGCTAAACTAATAAATATTTTAAGCGTTTAGAATAAAAAACGCATTTAAAATGTCAATATAAAAATTATAAAATACTTTTATTAAATAAAGTTATGCCAATGTCGAGCTTATGTCCAAATCCGTCTGTAGTTCTTCCGTGTATTTCATTTCGTCGCAAATTTTATGTGTGATGAATACTTGCTAATCACAGTTATATATATTCGATTAACTGTCGCGTCGTGCGATAGAAATAATAAAGACAAATGACAAAAGATGAACAAACTAAACTTTATTCACGTATAACATCAAATTCTAAGCACCAATGTAATATTTCGTGTATAAAATGAAATTGCCTTTCAAAGGTTTCGTTTAAGAAAGCTGGTGATCAATTTTCTAAATGCATATGTAAAAATAAAAGTAGCATTGAATTAGCCAGAAAAATATGTGTGCATCCGAATAGCATTTCAGAACTTGGTCAATTCCTTCATATATAAGGAATTGTAAAATGGGAAGGTAAGAAGGATGTCGTGGAATTTACTCAGAACGCAAATGAGGTTACTTAAGGTTCCTGAAGCTCCTCGTCTCTCGTTTACCCAGCATAGTCCGCACCGATTGGATCCATCGGGGGTGAAAGACCCAGGGTGGTTCAGTCGGAAGGCGGCGTGTTGGATCGGTTGGGGGGCTCAGATCCCCATGGATTTGAGGCCATAATGTTTTAAAGAAGACTGACATGCAACTTTGAAGATTGTCAATTCATCTTGAAGAAGATTAGATAAAGGCTTGATAGTAACTGTCTTCTGTTAATGATATTATCCTGCATGTTTATTTTTAATAAAATCTTTATTTATTTATATAAAATGGGAAGGTAAGAAGGATGTCGTGGAATTTACTCAGAACGCAAAAGTAGCATCATTTGCGCAACCCTATCTTCGTTACATGCTCGCAAACCACTGGAGTGATAATACATTTATTATATATACATTTTATTAAATGCATAAACGGCACATTCTGGTAATACATATTACCAGAATGATAATTCAATTTTCTCAAAATTCATTATTTTTTAACGAATCCGAATATTTTAGTGAAAAATATTATTTATTTATAAAGTAGAAAACATCATGAGTTATGGCTCCCTACAAGTCGCATCACAATTGAGCAAATGAAAACTTTTTTCATTTGCAAAAACAATTTCTTTAAATATTCCAAAAAAATTGTGCAGTAAAGTGACTTTCGAACGATTAATGAAAAAGGATTTTGCTGGGAAAAAGGTAGGAAATGCAAACAATTTTATAATATCTTCAGGTAAAATCAACTGCTAATCTTACAGATAGAAAGGTTAGTAACGTTTCTTTTGTTACGGGGGATGTGGAGGTATTCCCTCCCATCTCAAAGTTAAAAGATCTTGCAATTAAAAAGCTACTTAGGCCGATAGAAAGGCAGAATCTGTTTAACACCTTTCTTCGTTCATTCGCTGACAAATATTCAAATATGGTTTTATTTAAATCAATTAAATTTTATGAGACCGAAATCAAGATATCCTTTACAACCTCGGACATTCTAAAAAGCTATAAAAACTTTTTGAGTCCTTACTAGTGGACTTTGGCATTATACAGATCAAACCGATTCTTGCCTCAGTGAAGATTTCCAATCATTTGGAGGATAATTACATACAAGCTCTTCAAAATACATTTAAAGTAACGAATCTCCGCACTATTACAGGGAAGAGCGGCTTCCCTCTGCCTATTGGCTTTTACTCGGCGCCCATAGAGCAGGCGGAGTTACTTTCTATGACAGCCTGCAACCCTTTCTTAGGCTATAACCTCCGCTTCTCGATAACTGGTACGGAAGAATACACCTCCCCCACTGCAACCAGTGCCATACATGGGGCACTAGTCGTCAGGATGCTGTAAGCAGAATACCTGTGGAATATGTGCCTCTACCTCCTACTCAGCCCTTAATTCTGACCAAAAATGCTAGGCTCCCCGCCTATTCGAACTGTGGTGGGGCCATCCTGCTTGGTCCAGGAAATGTACGCACTTCAAAAGTTATTGCAAATCCATCTTCAAGTCTTCGCAAACGAAGGCTCCAGAATCTTACGCTCACATAGCATCGAGAATGGATGATAGAGACCTTCTTCGTATAGTAGATGCCCGTGTTAACACGGCTATAAAAGAGGTCAAAGATCTGGTTTCAACTCTTCTCTCAGCCTTCTTTGCAAATCAAGTCCTGCCTACACCTGCCGTTCCCGTATCAAAGAAGAAGGGGGCTTCGGCCCATATCATCCCTCCTATCAAGATGGGGAAGATGCGTTAAGGAAAGAAGACATCTCGGGGAAATTAAGACGCTACCCATGGGCAAGTACCTACCGAGGATGCTTCTAGCGACGGAAGAAAAACCTTCCCATTCCTAGCTCCTTCTAGGTAGGCAATCCCCCATCCAACTAATCCAACACAATGCAGAGTACTCGTGAGCCTTTTTCACTGAATATCTTTCAGTGGAATTCGGGAGGTGCTTCTGCCTTAAGACTTTTATCTGGTAGAAATGCAGATGTTATAGTCCTTTAGGAGATGCGGTCTATCCGTCTTCCCCCAGGACATTACTCGATATATCCCAAAGCACATTTGTTCCCACTATAGTCCGTACATAACCCCACCTCACTCCTCTTCATCTCAAGCACTCTTGACCTTAGTTAAGTGCTCCTTAAGGTCCTCCCTGCTATTAAACTTTTCATGTCCAGCCATGTCTTGTTTAGTAGTTTCACTATATAAGAACGGTAAACGCCTCAGTCTAGCCAATGTCTACATCCGTCCAGGGGAGATACACAAGAACCGTGTCACCCTGGATAGTATTATCGACAGCGGCTACGACATGATACTTGGGGATTTCAACGACAGAACTGGTCGTTGGATTAATGCAGCACTTCGCAGAGCTAGGAATAGTTATCTTATTCACAAACCACCTTCCCTTACCTTTCATTGCATATCAACAAATTCAATCCTCGACATTTTACTGCTTCACTCTATGTGGTTCTTAATACCCCTCTACACGGCGCAGTCGCGTCTGCAATTGTCCACCTCTCATGACCTAATTCTTTGGAGAATTGAAGAAGATACGTTGCTTCGAAAGAGGTTTCACTTTGATCCGATCAAAGTTGCCTTCTTTCAAGCGGTGATCAAACTCTTTCCCAGAATAAGAAATGAGAGTTTGACCGAATTTAATACCTACCTCTTTTCGCAAGCTACCGCGATTTTATCGACTACCTATGAAGGTGGTATATACAATCCCACTCCGACAAAACTCTTGGTCCTAGCGAAATTGCTTAACCTCCTTAATCTCTCTGTTTCCGCCAGACAGGCTCTCTCGAATGAATACTGGAGCACTAGATATAGGTTCCAGATGAGTAGGGATATCACGAGTATTGCTCGTCTTAATCCTTATCAGTCTTCCTTTTGGAAGATTTTCAAGAGAGAGAAGTTTGTTCGCTGTAAGGATAGAGCATTGGGTTTGATAGTGAATGTAGGCCTTGATAAAGTTTTATATGAGTCACTACCCCTACACAACTATGGAGCCACTCGATCACCTCAACCAATCACACCTTCGTGTAACTTCATGAGTAGAGATCTATCTGTTACGGATATCCTTAACTCCTGGGGTCCACTCCCGGCACCTCCAAATCCGTCGCTCCACTTTCTTCTCGGGTCTGTCAGCTTTTGACAGCTGATCAGAGAAGAGAGGTGGCCGTCACAATGCTTTTAGCCTCCCCATCCGATGTAGCAGGCATCAATATTAGTGAGCGTGTTTTTATTCCCAAGAAAAATCTTGTTCATGCCATAAAGATCTGGGACCCATTTCGATTCAAAATGCCCTCGTGTCGATTTACGAAACAGCGCTTGCGCGTAAAATCCGCGACAATTTAAGTAGGCGTAATTTGATCCCTCCATGTTTTAATGGGTTCGTCAAAGGTCGCTCGGTCCATTCAGCAGTTAGTGAGGTGGAGCAGTGTTGTCGGGATAATAGCCATCATCTAGTTGTGGCTGTTTTTCTTGACTTTTCTGCTGCATTTGACCGCATCTCCATTCCTTTTGTGATCTCTTCTCTCAGGTCCCTCGGGTTGCCTGCGAGAATTGTGAACAGAGTGGAGATCCTGCTGTATACCAAGCGATTTTACTATGAAGACGACCCTGATGCGCGTCAGTTCTACCCTATTACGGGTGTGCCTCAAGGTTCCCCACTTTCTCCTATCTTATACCTTGCTGCATCCATTAAACTATTCAAAATATTTAAACGCGAACAACGTCTAGTGGTGTACGCTGATGACACCACAGCCCTGTTCACTGGACGCAGGTGTAAAGACGTAGTCTCTGACATCAGCCGTTTCTTTTCAAGATTAAAAGATCAGCTACCCCAATCCAATCTTATTTTAAACTCTGCAAAATCGCAGGTGGTAGTCTTTCATGGATCCCCTACAACAAATCAAAAACTTAAGAGACTAGCCTTCTCTGCGCTCTCCTCCATATTTGCCTCTGAACCACTCCCCACCTTTACAAGTCGAGTAAAATACCTGGGGTTCACCGTTACGGTGAACTGGTCGGCGAAAGCTGACCTGGATAGATTCAAACGTATCCTGAAGAAAGCTAGGTGGGTCCTGAAGCGGGGTCAACATTTGTCATTGAAAGGGAAAACCCAGGTGCGCCTATCGGGGGCTTGGGCTATCTTGGGATTAGTCTTCTTTTCGAGAGGACGTCCCCCAGAGCAAAGGCTAAGGTTTCTTAAGCTCCTCGTCTCTCATTTACCCAGCATGGTCCGTCTCGATTAAATTCTTCGGGGGTGAAAGACCCTGGGTGGTTCAGTCGGAAGGCGGCGTGTTGGATCGGTAAGTGGGCTCAGATCCCCTCGGACCTGAGGCCGTAAAATGGAAGAATAAATCTGAATATTTTAGTGAAAAATATTATTTATTTATAAAGTGGAAAACATCATGAGTTATAGCTCCCTACAAGTCGCATCACAATTGAGCAAATGAAAAAAAGAAAGCATACAAATGATAGATAGCACTTAAATATGTTTTAGACGCCGGCATCTAGTAAAAAGGTCGTTACCCAGAAACATTTTAAACACTTGAACATGCGTTGAAAGGACTATAGTCAATTTAAGCATCAAAGAATGCTCAGGAGGGACGGCTGATCCTGCAGATGCAATATACGCGATAGGAGATGTTTTCGAGTGTGCAGAATTTTCAATACAAATCTTAGGTTAACCCTGTCACGTAGGTAACGCAGTCAAGCTAGCCTAAGTGCACTAAACGGCCTGTGTAACAAAGTGAGACCTTTTAATTTTGTAGCAGATAGAAAAACGTACTCCAAACGATTATTATCTTCGATAGTAGTTGAATAACAAGATGGGCAAGCGTACCGCCAGATACTCAGAATAATTGCATGTGACATAACTCGAAGGCACTTACGATCTACATTGATCAGCGAACGTGAATCAATTGTCCACTTCGCCTTAGAGCAAACATACATTGTATGCGAACGTGTTGACATTTTTTGGCACTTACCCAAATCCGGATCTTTGTATGAAGCTGTTATGGTCTTTAAATTGACTCCTTTGTCGATATTTTAATCAATTTAAAACCAATGAAATTTTAATATTCCAGATAATAATATAAGGGATTTGTTTTTTATTTATTTCTAGAGAAATAAAATATATACAATTTTTATTATTGAATTGTATACAATTAATATTTAAATTTATTTATTATAAAAGCTGTTATGAAGCTGTTATGGTAATTTATTATGTGCATCGTGTAGAGCAATTTTTCCGAAAATATAAATTGACGATGGATTATTAAAAGTAAATTTTAACTTTGAGTAAAAAGATTTTATGGATAAATAATAAATTATTGTTCAATTCGTGTCAATAGAAATTGATTTTACTTAATTTTACGTAAAATCTTTGAAATAAACTTAAAAATTTAAAAATATATTTTTTATTAATCCTTTCTAAAAAAAATAAAATTTAACGTTCACAAACAAATTATAAGTTTGCCAAATTTAATAAAATGTTTGCCTATTTCGGTTTGAATAAAGATATTTCTGGTTTGAATTAAAGATATTTCTGTTTAAACTCAGTGGGAAACAAAAATGAGCTGAGAAAAACTAATGACTACAAGTGTATAATTCTTTACAAATGAGAATTATCGAATGACACATTAAAGGGTAAATGCAAAGAAATATTTGAATTTTACAGAAAAAATGTACAAACATTTTACATTTTGATATATATATAATATTTATATATATTTATTATAAGACCTTATAATAAATTGATTTATATTTTTCCTAATATAATTTAAACAAATGTAATAATTTGTGTTTAATGAAAACATTATTTATAGAATGTCCAAAATCAGTGACATTTCAGAAGAATTATATTATTAAACATTAAATATCATTAAATATTAATCATACAATGTAGGAAACAGATGTTAATCATCTGTGGTTCAGTTTTAAACTCACGGTTTATTGTCCTCCGGTAACCACAATGGAAGCGTAATTGCAGCTTGCTGTAAATGAGCCATTAAAGTACCACGCCTATTAAATAACTTGTCAGATTTTCTATTCAGCTGTCTTATTTCGTCCTGCAGGGAGCGTATTTTGCTTATCTGCTCAAGAGCAGCTTTGATCGTACTACCAAAATCTTTAAACATTTAAGATTAATCCGATTTTCTATACCTAATTTCCTTTTCAGTCTCCTTTATCGCTTGATTGCAACGAGATTGAATTTTAGACAGTTTGTGATTACCTAAATCATTAGTTTTCGCACAAAAAGTTTCTTTGGTTGCACTGAAAATTTCATTAACCAACTCGGTTCATAATTTAAACTCTAGACAATAAATTATGGTGTCATTGTGTATCAATTTTTATAACGGAAGGATTAGATTCCACTTTCAGTAATATAATTTAACCATTAACGAACAAATGAATATAACGGAAGGATTAGATTCCACTTTCAGTAATATAATTTAACCATTAACGAACAAATGAATTCGCTAGAGTTGCGATCGTGCTTAATCCGGAAGAACGCGGAAAGTAATAAGTTTTACTTCAATCCCCTCGCATTGATATACATTGTCTTTTCCCGACATTATCAGTGAAAGGTTTATATGACAATAATCAAAGGTTGATTTGGCAAATGTTGACCGACGATAAGGCTTAATATATTTTAAAAACATATCTAATAAAATTATGTAAGAATCTAATGTATTAAAATTATGATCTAATAATAAATATTCAGAAAAGATCAGGTATAATCGAAAGTCAACAAAGTTATTTTAATATTTCTAGCATCTTTAGAAATTTAAAACAAATTCGTTTCAAATTTTTGAAGATGCTAGTAGTTTCTAGAGTGATACCAAAATTATTTTGTAGATTTTAAATTATACCTGATCGTTCTTGAATATTTAAAATGCAGATCATGATAAGTATATTTTTTACAAATTTAACATTTATCGAAAATTTATCGAAGCGTTTTAGAATTCTGCAATGAAGCTATTGTTTATTAAATCAATGAAATAAATTATTAACGTATTAAATTAGTAAATGTATTAATTTATTAAAATTCAAAAGTTGGTTAGATATAGTAATTCTTTGTTTGAAATACTTTCATTTTTAGTTTGCAAATACATTATCTACAATGTGTTTATTTAAATTAAATTTTAATTCAAAATTAAAAAAATTTAAAAGTTAAAAATTAAAAAAAATTGATAAACGAAAATACGATAAAATTGTAAGTCATAGAAGTGTGCATTAAATATTAATTTTACAAAATGTTTGTTAAACGAAACTAGTTCAATTTTAACTTAAGATATTTTTTACTTTTCGATTTATACAATTATGTATTTAATTTGAAACAAATCCAAAATTAGATATTAAAGAAATACTTTCGATATCTGTTGTGTGATGCAATATTCTTGATACTTCTGGAGATCGCTTTGCTCCTAACTGTATTGCAGCGTATGCTGGTCTCAAATAACTAGCAGGCAACTCTCGCAGGATGGATCGTACGTTGCGTTCCTTTATATCTATCTCAGCTTCACATTGATCTCCGCCTAATTTGCTTTTAAATTCTGACATCTGAAGGTCCTGTTCTAAAGTTCTTGACATAAGATAAAATTCATAATTTTGGTTGATTAACTTAAAGATCTAGACTTAATGCAATCCATATTTAAAATTTGATTATCTACTGTAATTAATAATTGTTTCATCGTAACGATTAGTCTTTAAGAATTTCAATTTTATATTATCAATACAATTTCATATCTAACTTTACCTCTGTAATTTAAGAAGACTCAAATTTTAAGAAATCAGATTTATATGATCCCAAAATTTCGAATTCAAGGAGAGTGAGACTATTCCACGTGTATTTCTTGTAAAACATGTAAGCCAGACGCGAAAGAATGACGAATGCCGTTTGTCATTCTTTCGCGTCTGGCTTACATGTTTTACAAGAAATTCACGCGGAATGGTCTCACTCTCCTTAAATAAAAGTTAGCCGATATTAAAGAGACCTGCGCTGGCAAATGCCAGTGCTTTTGCTAATGATCCTTTTTGGTCAAGCTGTAGTACTGATTTAGTACTCTATGATGTTACTAGAAAATTTTCTAGTACATCATTCACATTGATTCATTAATTGATTGCCGTCTGCCAGTTTTCCTATGCATCCAGTAGTGGGATGGATCTGGCACTGATGAGTCACTCTGATGACGAAACGGCGTTCGTCATTCTTTCGCGTCTGGCTTACATGTTTTACCTATAATTTTGATTCTAAATAAATGACGATTCTTGAGAAATAGCCGACGAAACTCAAAACACACAAATGGTTTATTATTTGATTGCACATAATCAAATAGGTCAAATAGGTAAAAGCATTAAAAAATTTGATTATACAGGAATTAAGTAAATGTTATTATTTTTAATAATGACTTGAATGTAAAATATTATTTTAACTAAAACTTAAATGCTTGAAATGGAACTTAAAGATTTTTGACTAAAAATTTTTCTATACAACTAAATCAGATCAGCTAACTGAATTTACGTATTTTATACTATAAATTAAAAATAAAGAAATAATTATAAATAATAAATAATATTTCCTCTGACATATTTCCTTTTACGAAAATTCGATTATCTAGTATCTTATTCTAATACAAAGTATATTATTTATTATCCATAAAAATTTTCTTCGCTTAAGAGTTTAAATTTGTTTTTAATAATATTGTTTTGATTTATATATTTTACTATTTTCTGTTTGATGGTATTTTTCCAAGTTGATTTGGAAGAAGCATGTCAACCACTCTCTCGGTAGCAAATCTGCAAGCCACCTTAGCAGCTAGCCGGCGGAAGGTCCACCCAACAGCTATATGTCTGACTCCACCGTCCCCTTTTACGAAAGCCAAAAGCTTGGCTCCGCATAATATAGGCCTGATCGAGGTTGCCACTTTATCCGCAAGGATGTTACTTGTTAGCTCACAAATAGATTTGAGTAGTATGTCTCCTATACCGCTCGAACGACTAACCAGGTCACGTAGATGAGAAGGACTCAGGCCATCAGCGCCCCCCCAGCAGAAGACGGTGGAAATGACTGGAGAGCCGACAAGACAGAAGGACCCGAAATAAGTGGACCTAAATCGAGATTTGACCGCGGACGTGCGCAGCTTTTATTATAAAGAAACCGCCGTTCTGGGTGTTTGCGACGCAAAAGTTCGATAGTCTGCTCGTCTGCACTCAACAGCTGGTTGAGTGCTCGTCTCAATAATACATAGTTTCATTATTTCTGACAAAGGTTATATTACATGGAAAACAAACTCCACATGTCAATAATAACTTGTCAGTAGAACAAATCATATCAGATAACTAAGTCTACGAATTTTATACGATATATAAATTAAAAATGAAGATAAATAATAGATAATTATATAACATTTTATACAATTTATATTTATATCAAGTAATTTAAAATTGAAATGTAAAATAAAACTCAATTTTTATGATTTGACTAATAAATAACATTAGAATTTTATTTAATAAAAAAATGCATTCAATTAATATGTTGTCGACTCTCGGATATCAATGACGATCAGTGAATTGTCGAAAGCAATGTCGAAAAGCAAAGGGATGATCATTTCATAATATGAAAGTGTATATGAAACTGGATGAACACATTTGTATGCAGACGAAATATTTTGAATTAGATTACACCTCGTCATACTGTGTTGGTTAACGATTAACGTTTTTGTGTAGAAAACTAAAAACGATCATTGCTTGACTTGTCGTGTACAAGTCAAGAATACACAGGGCAAATTAATCGTAGAAAAAGTAAAGTAGTCTTCAATAACTGGCTGTTAAAAGATAGTTTTTTTTAAATCAAGTTAGTCTAACTTGATGTTAGTCTAACTTGATATTTCTTTAAGTGTTTACGAATTAAAATAAACACATTTTTTATACAGCAGTTATTCGATTTTCAGTTTATACCGCAATTTATAATACTAATACTGCAATTATTTTCAATCGAATTTAATTAATTTCATTTATCTTTTTCTAATGAGTCCTCTTTTAATTTAAACAGTGAATTGTAGCTCAATTTTACGAATAAACATTTCCGTTATTATCTTAATCTCATAACTAACAATTCCAACTTTTTTCGGTCAAGTTTAATTAATTCAACTTATAATTTATTAAATTTATTTACGTTATAAGCTGTAAAAATCAATTTTCCAGAGAACATAAAATTTCAATTTGCTTTGAAAATCGACATCGAAAAATATAAAAAGATGGTTATAGAATTCTTAGATTTGAAAACAGTTTTAGCTTTTATTTTGCTGTTTCGCTTAGATATCATTATTTAACAAGTTACGAAACAACATCTACAAAGCCCAAATAAGCGATAAGTTGAAATTAATCGGTAATAAACTACTTCAAACAAATTGTTCGTATCAAACAGACAAAAGACAATATAATATTCGTAGTAATAGGTTATTCAATGATTTCTGTTGAATTTGTTGCTTGGTTATCGCAATACTCATCTACTTCTGTAGGTGAACCCAATTGAGCGTCAAGTTGGGCTATCTGTTCAAGCAGAATACGTTTCTTTTCAGCCAAATCCCTTAAATCCTCATCGTCATCGTATTCAATTTGCTTATTAGTGTCAGCGACAGAAGCATCGTCCGATTTTGCCGTATAACTTTCGTCTAAACGCGAAATTTGGTAAATAAAGTGGTTATCCAAGTTTAGAAATGAATTGTTCGTTCAATTTTTTTTACTAATTGGCTTTTTAAAGGTACTTAAATGTTTCGTTTACACACTCAGTTGTTTTTAACGTAGGCACTATGTCTAATATTATGATTTTTTTCTGTAATTTACAAACTCAAAAAAAAACTTTTAATTAACTGACAACTTATCTTGTAACTTATCAATTAACATATTAAAATTATTACTTTCACATTAATATAGTTATTTCAAATTATAAAATTATTTAATAAACATAAATTATTATATAATTATTAATGTATTAAAATTAAATAAAATTTTATATTTTACATAAATTATTATTTTCAGGTTTGTTATAATTATTATAATAACCCTGAAGTTTTATTCTGTGAGAAATCTGTAATATAAAATCACTTACAGCGAAAAAATTACTTAAAATGAGTTATATAATATATAACTAAATATATTGTAAAAACAAATTCATGTATTTAATTTGTATTAAATTTAGACGACATATAATTGTAGAAAATTACATCCATTAATGGAAACAAATATAAAAATGGGAAAATATAAAAATGGGAGTTGTTAAAATATCGAGGAATAAATAATTATCAGATCAGCTAATTGAGTCTACGTATTTTATTATTATATATCAATTAAAAATAATGTAAAATAAAATTCAAATAAGAAATAATTAAATAAATAATTACAAATAATTGTTATAAGATTTTATATAATTTATATCAAGTTAAAATTTAAAATTGAAATTTAAAATAAAAGTCAATTCTTATAAATCAAAAAATAAATTATAATAGTTATCTTATATTACTAACATTATACCGAGTTATAAATTTATTATAATATTTATATTGAAAATAAATAATATTTTTACATTTATCATTATGTTTAATTCATAATTAATTTAAAACGTGTTTAAAAATTGTAATTTAAAAAAATTTATTCAATTCATAAAAATTGACTTTTATCTTAAATTTCAATTTTAAATTTTAACTTGATATAAATATAAATTGTATAAAATCTTATGCAATTTTATACGATATATAAAAGAGTAAAAGATAAATAATAAATAATAATATAAGATTCTATACAATTTATATTTATTTTAAATAGAAACTGAGCGCAGAACACTAATTGCTGTCGAATTATAATTGAATAACAGAAACGACGTCACTTTCATAATTTAATTGATAAGGTATATACTTGATTGATAAAATTTATAAAATTTAAAATTTTATTTTTAATTGAGCAATTTTAAAAAGTTTTTAAATAAGTCAGCTATAATTGGGCTAGTATTACCTCCCATTGGAGCACTTTTAAGTTAAAAAATAAAAATAAATAATAAATAGTTAAATTCGATTTTATATAATTCATATTTATATCAAGTTAAAATTTAAAATAAAAGTCAATTTTTATGAATTGACTAAATAATATACAATGTATCATAATAAGAATTAAAGGGCATCAGAAGAAACTGTTATTTTATCATGTTTCAGCCTGTATTATTCAGATCAACATAGCATTGGGGACAATACATTCAATACCTGCTAATGAATATTTGCAGGTATTGATGTATATATATACTCTGAATATTTCAGAGTATTTCCTCTGATGAAATTCGATTATCTAGTGTATTTAATTCTAATACAGAGTATATTATTTATTATCCATCAGTAAACATGTTCCGTTAAATCGTTTAAATTTATTTTTAATATTATCTAACTATTTCCTGTTTGATTCTTTAAATACTTTGTTAATAATTTAATATAAATATAAGAAAATTTTGTGCTCTATTAATGAAGCTATACAGGTTATGTTCTTTGACATAAGATACCAAATCGGGCCACCATATTGCTCAACATTCAATTTTTGGATTAATATTTTTTTAATGAATAAATATACATAAGGAATATATTATTGTCGAATATTTCTTTATTTATTCAATTACAATTGACCATTTCTGCAATTGAAAAATCTCCTTTCATGACAGGTTATGCACATGCAAGCTTTGTATACGGCCTTGCCAGTCAATACAACAGTTTTCAAATGTACAATAGCGTAAAAATATGAACTATATTAAAACAAACTAGCCTTTATATCATGTTACTAAGGTCATATTTACTTAGGAACAATATATTTTATTGGTTACTTCTTAAAAACGTCTTTACATACACCTTAAAGACAAGATTTCTTAAAACCAGATGTGTAATTTCTATATCTACAAGACATGTAAACGGAGATTTTTTATTATAAATTTCCCATCTTAATCATATAATTTAAAATTATTTATATCTGATGTTTTAGATATTCATGTTTTGGATATTATATATATCCGAAACATATATTATAAGGTTATATATATTATAAGGACACTATGTATATCCATAGGTAAATATTTATTTCTTAAAATCCAAATTTTCGATAAATGAAAAATTGAATTTTAAAGTAATCGAAAATTAAATTCCTTATTTTTAATTATTTATATCAATCCATTGCACGTCTGCAAAAAGTAAATGATTATAGAATTATGTTAATAGAATATTTGTTGATTATTTAGTACTGTGAACTGAAATTAATTGGCAGAGTGCCTTCTGCTATTATTTATTAATGTTTTTAAATTGATACAGAGATGCCCAATAAAATTTTACAAAGAATATATTCACAAAAGAAAAATCTGTTTGTAGGAAACTGATTAAAAAAACTTTTGAACAGATAACCTTCAATCTTTATTTCAATACATGGTATATAATCTATTTATCAGTTTATAAAATACTGGTTAGAATTTTTTATTTTTTATTATCTACATTTTAAAAATTCTGTTTAAAGACTAAAATAATTTTTAATTTGATTGCAAAATATGTAGCGTTTCATAAGTAATTTGATTTAATTTTGACCATATTGATTAGTGTCAACATATTTTTCGTAAAATTTTAAAAATTATTTATTATATTATCGATTTAATAAGTTAATCGTTAAATACTTATTCACGTTAACAGGTTAACATCAACTTTTTATTCAACAGTAAGTAAAATGTAAAATTAAAAAGTTAAATGCGAAAGAGCTAAACATATATTATATTGGCTTGTTATTAACAAGCAAATATCTTTGCCTGTTATGATAACATATCGAAAAAGTAACGTAGGTCACTAAATATCCCTTTATTTAATTATGAAAAATTATTAAATATTTAATATATAATATTAAATATTAATATTTAAATAATTTATTTAATTAAATATTTAATATTTAATTAAATATTTAATATTTAATTAAATATTTAAAATATGATTATTTGTGTATGCATAGTTGCCTATGAGACTTTAATGAGATTTCTTTAGTCATTTACAGAAAATTAAAAATTATATATTTAATCATTGCTAAGTTTAGAGAAAGAATTCTTATGGAATAGTAAATGATGCCTAAACATATTTACTTAGATTCGAATATGAACATTTAATTTACTAAATAATGTCATTATTAAATTTTTATTATGAAACAATTAAATTATTTTTTACAATTAAATTATTAAAAATTAAATTCATAAATTTATAATTTAATTATTGTTAATTAAAATTAAATTATTTATTATTCAATATAAAATAATATTTACAATTTCAACATCTTAGTGAGAAAACGATTAGGGAAAATTCTGTGTTGCCACATTAATGTAAACAAATTATTTAGTAAATAATTAAATTTAACTATAATTAATAATTATAATTAATTATATTTAACTATTTAATACATAATTATTTGATTATTAAAAGGTGAAATAAATTATAATAAAAAATCTATTTTGTCGTAGATGGCCAGTAAAAACGAATAACAAATGACGACGCATATTATTATTTAGATTAATTAATTAAATAAATAACTAAATAATGCCATTATTCAATTTTCAATAATGAAAAATATCTATATAATATATGACATAAGATATATATATCTTATATCATATATATGATATAAGATATATATATATTTATATATATCTATATATCTTATATATCTATATAATCGCAATTATAATTAAATAATAATATTTTTATGATACTGTTTTGGTACATAGATATTAGACAAAGATTGGAGTAACTGCATTTTGGTATCTACAAATGCAGTTTTCTATACACAAATTAAAATATATTTAAAATATATTTTTCTTTTATTTGGAAAATGGGGACGAAGCCACTTACAGATCCACTAATAACTAAATATAAAAAAGAGAAAACAATCAAATTCAGTACTGAGCATTGGCAAGAAATTTGTAAAAAATACAATATGTCAGGTTTATCGTTAGCATTGCCGACAATGAATTTTAGTTTTAATAGAAAAGATATTTACGCCAGATGGTTATATGTGAAATGAAGAAAGATTAGGTGGTACTTTGCCGAGGGAGAGGAGTTAGATTGAAATGAGCTGTTTGAAGGGGTGAAATGAGGAAAAGTAGCGAATGTTAACGGGTATGCGGTTCCATGCTAGTGACCCAGAAATATGGTATGTGAGGAGGCCTTTATTAGTGCAATATTTAAGAACGGCTACGAGATCTGTGTGACATCGTAGAGTTAGAGAATATATATGGACTGATACGGAAACGAAAAGCAAGAAATAGTGAGGGCATATTGACGCGCTGAGAAATGCTAGGCTAATTGAAAAGCAATAGATGGCAAGAAATATGATCAAAACATCGGAAGCGTAATAAGATACGAGCGGCTGTGTGGACAACGAGTTGAAGAGGGCGTAGTAAGATTTCAAGTCAGTAGACTAGCGAATGTGCGGATATATATTCTACGAATACGTCGAAAACCACAGCGAAGAAAAAAGCAAAAACGAACCTTTTAGTGGACAAAGGGTAAAAAGGAAAGATTGGTATCTAAATAAACACTAAGCATTTTCAAATGGTCCATGATAGTGATAGATGAACCATCAAGAAGTACAGAGAAGAAAGAAAATTCACGTCGAGGGCGAGTCAGTCATAAGACGCTAGATTTTGCGTAGCTGATGATCGTCTGAATTGAATTAAAGTAATTGGAAACTACGACTAAGCATTATGTGGAGTAAAAGGGAATATCACCTATATTGAATGTGCGAGAATGATAATATATCAGGATGTCGTCTGAATATTGAATGATGTGAAAACCAATAGATTGAGTATACGCTACAAGTTACCAACAAGAAGAGAGGAAAAATCAGGACAAGGACAGATGCTTTAGAAACACTGTATACACGATGAGATGGACATGATAAAGCTGAACCACAACAGACGAAGAAGGTGCGCTCGGAGAGGTAGGATACGAACCACGCAACAGTGTTACAAAAGAAACCGTAGCGACGACAAAGTCAATATAGATGTGATTTGTTAACTATATCAAAGGCTGCTGAAAAGTCTAGAGATCACAACATTGCTAAAACGGCAGTCGCAAGCAAGTAATTAGCAGGTCACCAAGAACTTTATGGCATGCCGTTTCCGAGGATTTGGTTTTGACTGTAAGCAGGCTGTAAAGTTGGATTTAAGTTTGAAGAGAAAATATAAGAATTGACTTGAGACAGTACTAGGCGTTCGAGAAGGTTGGATATATGACGATATGATGATGGAGTACTGAGATCAAGGGAGGATTTCTTAAGTATAGAACGAACGATGGCGTCCTCCAAGGAAGAAGGAAAAATGTTATTTTGAATGGAAGTATTAAATCAGGTGGTGTGGAAAGGGGCAATGATATGATGGATTAGCTTAATAAGATAAGTTGGAATTGAGTCTGCTGGGAATACGAGTTATTCAGGTGTAGGAGAGTTAAAGAAACCTCTATAATGAGGTTTCAGAAGATGGAACAGTTCAGGAAGAGACGGCGGTATGGTAAAGAATACTAGTTATTTATGCGTAGGAGAGTAGATGAAACCTTCTCAGTTGATAAAGGCTGAAGATAAAACAGTTCAGCAAGGAATACGAGTAAAGAATGATACTTTTGAACAGTAAGTATTAAGAATATGATTCAGGATCAAGTTTGGAACACGATATTCAGGAGGCGTGAGCGAGAATAGAGTTTAAGATTTTCCAAGAACCATTCCGATTATAGGAATACACAAGTTTATATTGCCATAATGTTAAAAGTTTTGATAAATAAGGAGATGTTGTAAGTGTCGGTGTCGAAAATAGTCAATATAATGCTTATGAGTACCAAGATTGTTGCATCGTCTGAGATGTCGTACCTGAGATTCGTTGAAGGTGACGAAGATTGTGTTTGGTCATGCAACAATCAGAATCAAGCCAAGGAGCATAATGAGATCGTTTCATAACGTGCAAACCGAGATGGAGAATATACTCAAAGATTGTGGGTAAAATAAACACGGAGTAAAATAAAGAGGATAACTGGATAGAGAAGATATAAAGAGGATAATTTATTATTTAAATATGTTTTAAATATGTTTTAATCTAAATATGTTTTACTTTTCTTTAGAATCACTAAGTGTACATATGAAGTAACGTCGTTTGGATTCTTCCAGATTAAATTAAACCATTTCGAGAAAAATCAGTGTTAATTGATTTAATTAGGATTTAGAAATATGTGCTAATAAGGTTATTGATATAAAAAACTAATCGAACATATACGTTATACTATTTCTTTAGTAAACACAACAATGGAGTAACAATATACATATAAAACTATAATTCTTAGTAGTGTTTAACTTGGCTAATGTCTTCAAATAAATCATGTTTGATAGTGGGAGCATAAAAACTGCGAGAAGGATCAGATAAATAAATATATAATATTTGAAATTTCCAAGCATTGAAGAAGTGCATTGTTAAATCAAATTTGGTTACATATTTATTAAATGGGATCAAGGATGATCACATTATCCATGAGGTGATCAAAGAGAACTAGAGTCCATTGTTAAAGAACCGTGATTCAATTTTAAGATTTAGGGATAAAGCACTTATCACATTATCCAGTCGTAAACTCAGTTACCAAGATTTGTGCAAGTATTATAACTACTGTATAAAATCAATCCTTTCGTGTTTATTTCGATCTAATATTTGCTTGACAGCTATTTGTAGTTTCCTAACCCATATATACTAAGTAGAGAATCGATACTATAACAGATTGATAAACTGGCGCAAACATTTTACGTATTTCACTATTGAATTAATGATTGTAGATAAAACTCTTCCTTTTTACGATCCGAAATCGCAAAGCTTTAAATTAAAGTTGGGAATCGACAATGCACTTTATAGCTAAACCTTACTGGCAAGTAAAATTTTCCGAATTGACTTTAAAAATGGATGTGCGTTCGAGTTACGGAAAATAAATTATTATCTCAAATGAAATCTTTGAGATCATTTGTCTGCACCGACAAATGATAAGGAATATAATCTTGCCCAAACTCAACGTTAAATTCTAAGGTCAATTTTTAATTTGCTACTTTAATACTTATATCAAGATACTGCAGTCAACCCCTCGTGGTTCTAATTGACATTTATACGCCGGCAGGAAGTAGCTGATAGAAATCTAAAAAATTTAAAATATTATCTAGTGTTCCTGAAACAAGAAGTATTATATAAAATGCTGTGAAAGCAGATGAACGATTGCTTCCACAATAATATAAAACTTGCTTTTTGTATGTGAAAGCTTATTTACAATAAATCGAATTGTTGAACTTTTACAATTAATTCTTAAATTATAACAATCAATTAATAATTAATTCTTTAATTTTTATAATTAAATTTAAATTATAAATAATAAAATTTCAAATTTTTTTCGATTATCAGAAATTTTCTCTCATTTATTTTTGAAACTCTTTATTTTAAACTCTATTATTGAGTTTATATATAAGATGGACATTATATACACGATTAATTTATTGTACAAATTAAATAATACTAGATTTTGACGATAGCGTCCTTAATCAAGCATATTGATAAGGACGTTATAAGTAGAAAGATAGCATTATTTAATTTTTACAATAAATTACTAGTGTTTATAATGTCCATCAATCTTAAGAGAGTTTACTTTGGCGTGAAAGCAAATCTTAATTATTAATATATACAATTATTAATATTTTATATATTAATAAACGACTTTTAATAGCCTTAAGTCATATTTTCCATAAAATTGTCATGAATGCTATAAAATCCGTCATAGAAAATCTATAAAATTTAAAAAATAAGTTTGTAACTTATAAAAATTATATGATTTTACTATTTAAATTATATAGAATTGCATAAATTACTTCAATTAATATTATTTTATATTTTTATTCTAATATTACGTCAAGATTAATTCAGATTATAATAAATTTATTTATTATAAATTTATGTATAAGAAGGACATGACAAAAGCACGTCAACAATGAAAATGTATGACACACTAGAAATGTCGAAGTAATCAGTCTCAATTCTAAAAATAGCCTATGCTCAAATATCTTCACTAAAATACATTAGTGATTGATTTGCCAATAAGAAAACCTTACGACAATTTATTCGTAATAAGAATTTGCCCCATTTTAATAGACTAATAGCCGAATCCATTATTGCATTAATTTTTTTCAGAGAAAAATCGTTTCAAGACTTTTCCCTAATTATGACATCACAATGATACAAAAGATTAACAAGCTATAAATATAGATCTCATCCACCTACTACATAAAAGGCATTGACTGAAAAATGCTTTCAGATGTATTAGCATAACTATTAACATTCGAACATTCAATAGAAACATTCTAGGCATGATCAGATCATTATATACTAATAATCTGTCCTGAATAAAAAGATCTTGTTAGATGTACAATTTTCTTAATAACGAAAACGTCGAAGTATCTTGGAAGTTTAAAGTCAACACCATCAATATGAAAAAGAAACCATCGTTTGTAAATTAATTTAGATCCGATTGTTCAAATCGTTTCATATTAAATTTTAAAGTCAATCCATAATATTCGTCTAATATCTGTAAAATTAGTTAGCAAACATCCTTTAATTGAAAGCAAACAAATGCTTGTAAATTCTTTCAGATCCAATTGTTCAAGTTGTTTCGAAATACATGGGAAATAAAAGGTCAACACCAGCATATTTATGGCAAACAATCGATTGTAAATTTTTTCAGATCTAATTGTCCAAAATGCCTAATATTGAATTTTAAAAGCCAATTCATCAAACATTCGGGTAACATCTGTGAAATTATAAATAAATTATAAGCGCACGAAAAGCAAGTCATTGGTTCTAAATATTTTCGGATCCAATCCTTCAAATTTTTTCATGTTGAACTATTAAATCCAATACATAAAATCCGCGTAACATATGTAAAATTAGGAAGCAAACACCAGCGCCTTGAAATCAAACCATCGATTGAAGTTCTTTCAGATCTAATCATCCAACGCCAACCTTTCTGATATTATCCAATAATTTAAAGCCAACACCATCCCATACATAAAATTTGTGTAACCATTAAATTAGGAAGTAAACACCATTTTATTGAAAGCAAATTATTGCTTGTAAATTCTTTCATATCCAATTCTTCAAATTGGCAAATACTGACCAATCCATAAATCAGGATATTGACAATTATATAGATGCTACAAATTGCATCTGTAGTTTCAAAATACATTGTAACCAGCAATCTAATCGTATCCATTGTTTCAAAAGCGAAGCCATTATAAATGCTCAAGCGATTGTAATTTACACCTTCAAGCAAAGTAATCCAAATAAAGAAAGCCTATCCGGTTGAAACCCTAATCAAGAAGAGGCTTACATGTGACGAGGCATATCCTCTTTAATGGATAAAAAATCCATTAAAAATCCATTAATCCTCTTTAATGGCTAGATAAATTACTAAGGCTGAAACAATGTTTGATAATCTTCAGTCCATCCTACTTAGAAACTTTGCCAATTGTCCATCCTTTAGTTCAAATTTTTTAAATACTCGTTTGCCAGCGATCGTGAGTGTCGGCGATCAATGATTAGGTACGTAATCAAATTGTTACTGGTAAAACTGAATGATTAACTGGTAAAACGAATGAGATAGCTACGATCTCAACAATAACAGAATTATGCAACGTCAATGCAACGATTTTCATTGACGACTTTAACCCGCCATAAGTAGAATATCTAAAAAATCGAAAATCCTGAACGATTCTGTTTTGATCAATCGCATAATTACATTAGAAAATCTACGTATTTTATATAAAGTACTTATTTGTATGTGTTAGTCTTAATTTTTCACATATATAAAATGAAATTTACACTTCCGTGCAAATATTTTAATCGCCGAAATCTCGGTGAAACGATAAAATGCTTTGTATCTTGAAGACAACTTAATAGTTTAACTTGATCGATCATTTATTAAGATAGTGATCTATCTTAATTTACCTTAAATGAACTTTTATTGTAGAGGCATTAACGGATTAATAGATGAAATAAACGATAACCATAATAACGACATATTAGCTCTAATATATGTATAAAAATATATTAATTATAATTAATTAATTCATTAATTTGATTCATTATAAATTAATTAAGTTAATATATTAATTCATAACAATAGCTTTTCGAATGTTCATTCTTATAAACTGCTAAACTGTCTCTAATTACCTGTGGAGAAATTTAAAGCATCTTGGAGAAGTCGTTTTTAATTTAGCACTTTTAATATGAAGTGAATCAGGCATATAAACAGCTAACTGACTGCTTTTGTTTTAGAAGATATGAACATATCAGAGAGTATAGCGTTAAAAAACTGCATTTCTTTGGCGAAAATGCTTAGAAAAATGCTTAGATTTTACGAATTTATTTCCATAGTTCAAATAAACTAAAATCTAGTGTAAACAAGACATTTAAGAGCCCGGTCAGTTGAAGAACTGCGGATAAAAATAGATAAACCTAATATTATTTCCATATATGTGTGGTGTATAAAAACTATAAGTTGTTTTATTTTGATCCTTAGAGCATATATTAAGCTTTGGTAAAATTATTTAACGAAATTTAGCTAAGACTTAATCAAAATTTACATGATTTCAAAAATTTGATGATTATCAATTATGAATGATCGAAGGATAATTCATTTATGAATAATCGAATGTAATTTGATAGATGCAGTAAGAGTGTCATATGAGTATAAATCATTAATTAGAATTTACCTTCGCTTTGTGGCTGTTTTTGCTTATCGTCAGTCTCTTCTTCCATGATTCCTCCACAAGACGCAGCACTCGAAGCGATGGTAGGAGTGTGATTTGATTCAGATTCAGAACAAATTGAAGACTCTGTAAGCTGACGACGCTTTGCTTTGGTACGAGTATGTCGCTTCTTTGAGTTGCGTTGTTTTCGTTTCTTAACAGTCGCTCGACGACGTCTCGGTTTCTGAACCTTTGCCTTTCGATGACGGCGATGACGTCGGTAACTTCGATCACTTGATATACTACTCGCAGACCGGGAAGAAGATTGTCGACTACAGCACGTTGAACAAGTAGACGAGACAGAACACGATGATGACGAATAAGTTGAACACGTTGAACAAGATCGCTTTCGACTTTTCTTTGATTTGCTGTTTATTACTTTGCGTTCTTTGATACTAGATTTCGTGGCACAACTACTATTGCCAACGATATGCTTAGGAGTAGCATTCGACAGATTGTATCCCGTAGGCAGAGGATATGCAGCTGCTGCAGTGGGGTGGGGCCAAAATTGTTGATTTTGAGATTTGAATGGAACATGAGCATATTGCGTCCCTGACGGTATTTGAGAGGTTATATTTGGCGGTTGATATGGCATTTTATAAGACGGATTCATTGTGCTATGTCTTCTGCTATCAATCAGTTCGTACGAATTTGACGAATAACGTCGACCACGACGACAATCATTATTAATTCTCCTTCTTTGATGATGTCGATTTAAAACGTGCGGACTGCCGTATCTAAGTAAAGATGATCCATTTGGACCAAATATACTTGGTGGTAATGATGGAGGTGGTTCCAACTTATTTAGACGAATAGATTTATTGTAGGAGTTTCGTTTTGATCGATTTGAAAGTGGAGGCAATGGCTTCGGAGGTGGTGCCAATTGAAAATGTCTATTTTCCGAGGTTGTCATTGAAACATTCACTCGAAATCCCATGCTGATTTTGGCTGAAGATTTACGGCTACTGATTGCATCACTATCAGATGAATGATTTTTACGACTTCGTCGTCTTGTCATTACGCTCGTCGATAAATGTGTTAGATGTTCGCTTACAGAATTCAAGTAAGCTTATTATATTAACGTTGCGTACAATCTTGAATAAGAAAACTTAAAATAGTAAGTACAAAAATGTATGGCTTCAAAATTAAAAAGTATTTTAATTTTTTCAGTTTCAGGCCCGGCTTGCGTTGTCCCATAATCGTTTATCATTGCATAATTTAAGAAACAATCTAAAATATCAAGCTCATTTTTCAAAAATTTGATTTAATTCATAACACAATTCTTAGTTAAAATTATTGCGCAGTCATTGTTACAGTTAAAATCTTTTGATGACACTGCGCGTTGCTTTAATCCGATCTATTATCCAACTGAAGTACGCTACATTCCAGTATATCAATTTACAATGATTTATATATCAATATTTGATAAAATCAATATTTGTTACGTTGCTACACCAAGATCGTCAGCCAACATTCAAATGACCGAAACGTGAAACGTAGATATTGGATCAGTAGATGATGAAGTCAACCAAAACTGAAATGCAGCGTACTGCTGTTGGCTTATAGATAGGATAAAAGGAACGTGTCATGTTATCAAAAATATTTGCACATATGAACACAGCGTGCACATATGCAAACATTCAAATTTTTACATAATTTATTGTAATTGATCCAACCATCCCTTCAAATGACCTTGCAAATGAAATGTGATATTGACTTATGGCGAATAACTAAACAATAATCAAAAATAATTAAATAATAAAAATAATAATTTTAATTAATGAACAATCTAGCACACTTTCGGTCATGTCAATTCAAATAACATTTCAATCCAATAGTCTATCGAAAAATACGTTATCAATTATAATAGAAGCATAATTAGAGTAACACAATCCTTAATGATTTTCGTATATAAAAACTATAAGATACATTTCCCAGTAAAATCCGTTCACTGAGGAAGCATATGTACATATTTATTCAATTTAAACAGTTGAATAAAATAATCTAATTTTTATAATTTATTTAATAGCATAAATTAAATATTGATTATATTATATTTTGATATATTAAATAATCAAACTTTAGTATTTTCATATTATATTCAGCGAATATAATATAGTAGAGACTTGATGGCCAACCATATAATAAAATTGTGGCGTAATTTACAGCAGTGATACCACAACACTTCGAAACCGTCATCAACATTCATTTCTAAAAATATAATATTATTTTTAAATACAACATGCTCACGAGATAACACGCCTCCTAGAGACTATCGGAATCCAGCTTGCGCACTGCATATCAATGTGCATCCGCGGCTCACGGTCAGCGAAGAATATTATTATTATTTCGACAAACAGACGAGCAAAGCTCACAGTTGCACTGTTAAAAAAAGAAAAAGTAAAGAAAAAAAAGACTCACAAACAAAAGTCAAAAAAGTTCATGTTTGAATGCTGAAACCGATCTTGAGTTGACAATTTCTTCACTTAATCGGTTCCACTTACCTACGATTCGATGTCCAAATTGTACAGTTTTAGAGCGTATAACTCGGCGATTGGCGAAAGTAAAATTGTGTTCACGCAAAGCCCGACTTTTCCGAAAAGGCATCAATTATCTTAAGACGTGATTTCCCTTGTGTAAAGTTTCCCATGTTGAACACATATTTCACCGAAACCGAAGGATTCGGTGAGATATGTGTTCATTCCCTGCTCCTCTAAACTCCAAAAGATATGTGCTCACTCCAAAAGATATGTGCTCTACACTCCAAGAGATATGTGCTCATTCCCTGCTCCTCTACACTCCAAATTATTCGACAAATTATGTGTCCCAGGGCAGGTGTAACAACAAATTATTATTATAGTGTACAAGTTACTAGCCGCAAATGGCTGTTTCAACTGTTCACAAATTACATTTTAAAATATCAATTAAAATACATCCACGAATCCAAATTAGAGTTCACAATCCACTTCAGCAGCATCTTGAAGTGTCTATTGCTAGTAGCATTGACGACGTCTTCAGGCAGCGAATTCCAAACATTCAATGCGCGGTGGGAAAGCCTACTCACACTCCTTATTTTGCCATGGGGGAATTTAAATAACGTAAGGGAGTGACCTCTGCGACGCGAATTTCTCAATTTTATCGAATTGGATGGGAACCCCTCTTTTCCACGAACCAAATGCCACATCGCTACAAGATCTAAATATAGTAGCCTCTGGGCCGTTGAAGGCATTTTTAAGCAAGCTAGGCGCTCATTGTAAGAATAAAGAGATGTAATGCAAAGTTTGGTTCCTCTACGTAAAATCGACTCGGTCTTTTTCATCTCAGCCTTGGTGGATGGAAAAGTTGATGCGATGCAGTATTCCACATGCGGACGGACTAACGCACAGTAGAGATGCTTAAATAATTTTGGATGCAGCTTACTAAATGTGTTCTTAATACAATACAAGGCCTTCATGACTTTACCGTAGATATAATCGGTATTCGGTCGTGTTTTAAGGTCGTTATTCAAAATAATCCCTAGGTCTCTATGAACAGAAATGTTGTGAAGCTTATAACATCCTAAATAGAATTCATGATCAGATTTACATTTGCCGAGTTTCATATGAACGCACTTATCTACATTTATGGTCATACCGGTAGCACTGCTCCAGTCGTAGATTGTCTGGAGATCATGTTGTAGATGCCGGCCATCAGGATCTAAGATGCTATCGCACCACACTTTCACATCGTCTGCGAATGCCAGGCAGGGACTGTTTATGCGTAACAGAAGATCATTGAGAAATATAATAAAAAGCAAGGGACCAAGGACTGTACCTTGCGGAACTCCGGATTTAACTAACCTAGTAGAAGACATGCTATTGCCAACCCTCACCTGAAATGATCTCCCGTCCAAAAAATCACGAATCCAATTGCATAACATGGAGGATACTCCGTAGTGTGCTAACAACCTAATCATCCCATCATGAGGGACGCGATCGAAGGCTTTCGAAAAATCAATAAAGATTATATCGAGTGAGCTACCAAAACTTAACGACTGGGTCCAAGTTTCGCGCGCGGTAAGCAAGTTCGTCAAACAAGAACGGGAGTGACGAAAACCATGTTGAGCGGACGATAGTATACCAAGAGAGACAAGATGATCGTAGACTCTAGTGCTGATGGCGCGTTCGAGAACTTTGCACAGAGAAGAGGTTAAGCTTATTGGCCTATAATCACCACAGGATGATGCAAAAATTTTTTTGGGAATAGGAACAACGGTTGCAGTTTTCCAATCTTCTGGGACACTGCCAGTGGCCAGAATTTTATCAAAGATAATAGTCAGGAATGGTGCCAGGTAACTCGATAAAGCTTTGAGCAGGTATGGGGAGATGTCATCGGGGCCAGCTGCGCTAAAAGGACGAATATTATTGAGATAATCTTGAATTTCAGTAACGCAAATTGGCCGGGATTCATTACGCGGAGGGATAGAGCACCCGTACCATATCATATGAGAATCGCAATGTGGTAAAGTGGATAAAGAGAACGAGGATGCGAAGGTCTCAGCTATATCAGTTTCATTTGTAACCAAGCCACATTCAGAGTGCACATGCTTGATTGCAGAGTTGAGCGTTCCGTTTTGCCGAGCATATGACCAAAATAGCTTGGGGTTGCGATTAGCTTCCTTGATGATTGTAGATTCGAATTTATCACGTTTTAACGTTTTCATACGAGTACAGACGTTCCTAAGATACCTATAAATGTTGGCGTAATACGGAAGCGAACGAGATAACTTCCAAAGACGATTTCGTACTCGCAACATCAATCTCAGGTCCTTATCGAACCAAACAGGATATTTAGTATTTGGCGAGATGATACGCTTTGGTGCAAACACGTCAGAAATACCTAAAAGGTAATCCCCAATCACTTTTAGTGAGACTTCTTTAGTATTTGTTAAAGATAGTGGACGACGTTGACAGAAAGATAAAATTTGCTCATCAAGCACTTTTGACCAAACCCGTTTTACGATGGGAGCCGTAAAATGGCGGAATTTAAAGTTTGGGGTGACCTGTAGTGATAGCACGCAGTGGTCAGAGTTACCTATCGGTGGAAGATAATCCACTCGAGCTATGTTTTCAAGACGTTTGGAAAAAACCAAGTCAAGTATAGTATCATTATTATGGGAAGAAAATCGTGTGGGCTCTTGAATGTGTTGTACTAGTAAGAGTTCATCAGCGAGGAAGTGGGAGATTTCTCTTTCTACGACGGTGCCATCATCAAATATTGTTTGCCGCCAATCTGATCTAGGTAGGTTGAAGTCTCCTAGAAGAAGGAAATGAGAACTGATACTTATCGATCGCAATACTGACTTCAGAAGATTACAATCAGTGATCATAGAAGGTGAGCGATATACAACGCAGAGACTGATACCAACACGATCATACCCAATATGAAAGGTAATACTCTCGAACGAGCCTTGCGGATCACAAACTTGATCGATGCCAGAAATTAGCAAATGGTCTCGAACGTACACTGCAACACCGCCCCCTCGCATACTGGACCTCCTGTCCCCTCGAAGTAGACGATAACCTGGAATATTTACAGTGGCATCCAAGATGTGTTCATGTAGCCATGACTCACTAACACAGAATATATCATACGCATTAACCTCAACATGGTATCGAAGCTCTACAAGTTGCTTTTATATAGAATCCGATTCGAGGGGACAGGAGGTCCAGTATGCGAGGGGGCGGTGTTGCAGTGTACGTTCGAGACCATTTGCTAATTTCTGGCATCGATCAAGTTTGTGATCCGCAAGGCTCGTTCGAGAGTATTACCTTTATATATTTGCACACTTTAAAGTGTCCCCGTTAAACAGCATTTCTATTAGAAGGAATTTAGTGCCTGATGAGTGGTTAAACTGCAATACGCACTGCCATGCACAGAGTTTAGGCTAAATTCCCTCTGATGATTCAGATTATGGGTAGTTCTGCTTTTCGAGCTTTAAACTCTGTTTAAGCGTGTGTTAAGGACCATATGGATGATTATTAAAGTCACAGTACTGATGAGCTCCGTTAGAGCGAAACGCGTATACCGTTGTTGAAGTTTGTCGTCACTCATAGGATGACTGGGCATACGTAACGACTTTGAATATTGCAAGAATAATTCGGTTCTATTTCTTTGTTTGATGAGGATATATAGAATGCTGCCTGGTGTTTATGCCTCCTCATGAGGAAAACAGTGATTTATTTATCAGCACACCATTTGGTGTTTCAGGGCAGGTGTAACAACAAATTATATTTTATATATAGAATGATTTAGCATGTGCACCACCTGTTGTGATCCATTTTCTAATCGGATTCTATATAATTTCAAATTTTAATTTTTAAGGAACAAAGATTTTGGATGTCTTCTGACAAAACTAGTTTTGTTAGTTTTACAACTGACGAATACTAGTTTGTCGATTGCCAATCACAAAGTTCAATGTGTTCTACAACTGAACGTTTTTGCATAAACTAGTTTCGATCAAAAATAAACTAAATCTTTGTTGTTTAATTAAAATCTGAAATTATTGCATAGAATCCGATTAGAAAGATGATCACAATAGGTGGTGCATTCTTAACAATAGACTTAATTAAAACTATCATCAGTTCATAGCGGATTAAAATAAAGTACAGTCAACATTCTTTTATTAAACATGGCTCGTAATGTTCAGTCAAAATCGGAATCACAATTTATATAAAGTAGTGTGTGAAATCAATGATGGTATAATTAAAAGCGATACATTAAAATGTGGAAGAAATTTACACAGCCTACCGTTGATTTCCACCGTATTTAATTTAAAACAAATAAAAATTCATCAAATAACGTATTTTAAGCTAATATAATGAATTGTTATTTGAAAAATTAAAAATTTGATAAGAAATTTAATTATTTTAATTTTATATTTAATTAAAAATTTTACAATTTATTCCATAGGGTATTCCAATTTGAGAAAATGAATAATAAAAAAATGCTAAAAGAAAATGCTACTCTTGGCAAAGCGATCGAAAGCGACTACTTTTCAAGCAACTGTACAATTTTCAGTAAATATACGTTTTAAAACTGCATTAAAGCAGTTTTTTCTTGATGAAAACATTAGTCTTTATATTTACACTAAACATGTACATTTAAAAATTCCATGTCAAGACCATTTGATTCAGCATCACTACCTCACGGAAGTTGCAAAGCCGTGTAGGATATCCATTAGTTGTGGTACAAGAGCACTTATGGACTGATCTATTGTTCGTTGGAGATAGGATACAGCAGATTCGTCGTCTAAATGAAAATGAAATTTTTCGTATACTTTGGTAACAACTCTGTGAGGTTCACTTGATATATCTGCAATACTAGCGTCTAACATTACCGATAACAAATCAAAAATTACATTTGCATGCCGACGGAGGTGTAAAAATGCTGTGAAGCAATGTTTTCTGAAGTCTGTCACCTTCTCTTCCATAGCGATGATCATGTCTTTATTCACTTTAACGGCAGGTGGAAGCGGCTTCGGATCACGGCCAAAGATAAAACTAAAATCGATGTGAAAGATTTGTCCGGTTGGCCTTAACATTAAATTGTCTAAATGTCTATCACCAACACCAAGAAGATAAGTAATAACACAGTATCCAGCACAGCTCCTCACATAAGAATCCAGTAAATCCGCGTCGATTTTTATTTGCAGGTGTTTGTCAACGTTATGCTTACTATTTATCGAAAGGAAGTAATTGCGAATAGTTTGGTGTTTGTTTTATCGTTCGTAGAGTCATAGATTCGACATATTCGACAAGTCCAACGTTGTAGCCTGTTGCTAAGACCTCATAGGGTGTCAATTGCAGATCTAACTGATCTTGTTTCATTATCTTATCCATTAGATTAATTATGATTATTATAGTGTTCAAGTTACTAGCCGCAAATGGCTGTTTCAACTGTTCACAAATTACATTTTAAAATATCAATTAAAATACATCCACGAATCCAAATTAGAGTTCACAATCCACTTCAGCAGCATCTTGAAGTGTCTATTGCTAGTAGCATTGACGACGTCTTCAGGCAGCGAATTCCAAACATTCAATGCGCGGTGGGAAAGCCTACTCACACTCCTTATTTTGCCATGGGGGAATTTAAATAACGTAAGGGAGTGACCTCTGCGACGCGAATTTCTCAATTTTATCGAATTGGATGGGAACCCCTCTTTTCCACGAACCAAATGCCACATCGCTACAAGATCTAAAGATCGCTACAAGATCTCTGGGCCGTTGAAGGCATTTTTAAGCAAGCTAGGCGCTCATTGTAAGAATAAAGAGATGTAATGCAAAGTTTGGTTCCTCTACGTAAAATCGACTCGGTCTTTTTCATCTCAGCCTTGGTGGATGGAAAAGTTGATGCGATGCAGTATTCCACATGCGGAAGGACTAACGCACAGTAGAGATGCTTAAATAATTTTGTGTTCTTAATACAATACAAGGCCTTCATGGCTTTACCGTAGATATAATCGGTATTCGGTCGTGTTTTAAGGTCGTTATTCAAAATAATCCCTAGGTCTCTATGAACAGAAATGTTGTGAAGCTTATAACATCCTAAATAGAATTCATGATCAGATTTACATTTGCCGAGTTTCATATGAACGCACTTATCTACATTTATGGTCATACCGGTAGCACTGCTCCAGTCGTAGATTGTCTGGAGATCATGTTGTAGATGCCGGCCATCAGGATCTAAGATGCTATCGCACCACACTTTCACATCGTCTGCGAATGCCAGGCAGGGACTGTTTATGCGTAACAGAAGATCATTGAGAAATATAATAAAACGCAAGGGACCAAGGACTGTACCTTGCGGAACTCCGGATTTAACTAACCTAGTAGAAGACATGCTATTGCCAACCCTCACCTGAAATGATCTCCCGTCAACTAACTGCATCACAAGTTGATCTTGACGAAGATCATCGCCGTTTTTGAATATCACAGTGTGAAAGTCCTTACGTTTATCGTCAAAAAATTTACGAAAAACAATTTTACATGGAAGCTGAGGGCTTTGGTAAACCTTACACTTATCGGCGTATATACCAGTAATGATAACATTAGGGTCTATCAGTGA
Organism: Pomphorhynchus laevis; assembly: GCA_012934845.2. Taxonomy (NCBI): domain Eukaryota; kingdom Metazoa; phylum Acanthocephala; class Palaeacanthocephala; order Echinorhynchida; family Pomphorhynchidae; genus Pomphorhynchus; species Pomphorhynchus laevis. The sequence continues at coordinate 60,026 of WNNJ02002915.1, read as the reverse complement.
AGGAAATGGTTCGGGAAATTTAACAAAGTTGTAATTAAGAATATTTTCTTCCTGACTTAATATGCTAAACAGCTTTTCCTGGCGGTTCGCATTACTGCCATGATGCTTTTTCAGTATTAATGATAGCTCTATAAGCTTCTCGATTAGCTTACGCTGTTGTGACAGTTGACGGTATATTTTTCGACTTTTTTCGCTATGATTGCGGAGCTGCGAAAATAATTCAGAAAATATACATTGATAAGAAAGTATAAATGGACTATTTCGATCGATCCGGCACATCCATTCAAATTCAACCTTACAGTACCAATAGAAGCCGGTCGCAATCTTAAGATCAGAACATGATTTCTCAATAAGAAATTTGGCTAACTCCGAAAGTACAACTTTCTTTGATGTTTTGCGGTTTGCAGGTGATTTTGTATTTGAAAGTGAACGATTGTCGTTTGTTTCTCTTTTTAATTTGACCTTATTTTCATAGCGTAAAACCTGAATTAGTTGTGGTAGACAATTGATGGCAAAAGATCGTACACTATCGTGTGAGTATTCCGAACCAAGCAAAAGAATAACTTCATCGATATCTATTTTAGTCCAAGCATTTAGTAGTTCAGTTGCCTGACTTACTTCTTCTGGATTTGACCAATGAACTGATAGCAGAAATTTCGGGAGAGCTCTCGGGTATGCCGAAATAAAATATCGATAATTCCATACCAAATCCAATTCATCTGAATGCAAAGAAGATAATTGAGGATATTTTATAATTTCAAATAATTTTTCTCGGTCGCTTAGGTTTGGTCGTGTATCCTTATTGCCAGATCTGTTACTTCTAGCTAATCGTAAATGCATCTGCTCGAATATATTGTCTTTACCGAGTTCACCGTCAGGGCAAGGGTAGAATTCTTCCTTTGGTGGATTTAAAGGTTTCGCTCCACTACCTAGTTCAAAAAAATGCATTTGTATGGAATTAACTTCTTTATCATTATCGCTGTTGATAACACGCACATTCGGAAATTTTATATTAAGAAATAATGAGTTCATTTGCTTTCGCTGCTCTGTTACTTTCATACTAAGCTTTACTAATGATAGACTATTTAGCCATTTAAGTGTATTAGATGTATCTACCGCTGATATGTCATTCCTTTGAATTAATTCTAGTTCCGCCAATTTATGATGATCATTCACAATTGATGAATGCTTTGTAATAAGTCTAATATGCTGATTCTCTTGAACATTGTCCGTCTTCGCAAATGGTTGACTTTGTGACGAATATTCAAACGGTAAACCAGGTGATGACGACTTCAGCTGTGTATCCGAGTGCTTGTCTAACCACAACTTTAAACAACATTCTCCTTGACGAATACAACTGTATTTATCCCATAGCGGGACTGAACAACCAGCAACGTGCTTACAGCAGTCTTTTGAGTGATCATTATCAGCGCCAATCGATGATTCTACTGAACATGGATTGTATAAATCAAATGTAATTATGGAATCTAGAGGTATATCCTTGTAGCTAATTTGAAATTCAATCCATTCATCCCAGCAAATATTATTTTCGAACCTTTTATAAGATGTGCGTACCTCTTTGCAAAGAAGAGTTTCTTTCCACCACAAACCGATAATCATATGCACATCGGCGAATTTGTGGGCGTTGTGCTCTCTGAGCTTGTGACACATATACTCTTTTAGCTCACAGTTCTCAAATTCCAATGATAGGCATCCAATAAACATCCTGTAGTTTTGATTTATTTCATTGCTTTTTACAAAATTCTTTTCAGATTTGTCAATAGCTGACATTTTAAATAATATGCCTTACAATAAAAGTGATGTAAATGCCAATAAACATCACACCGTCACTTAAATTGATTTATTTCATCTATTTACAAGAAACATTTATTAGATCAAGACAAAATATCAAAATATCAAGACAAAATGAATAACACAAATTTCATTGTAAAAGTTTAGGCGTTATGCCGAAAATTTCGTAATGAATTTATTAGTTCGTATCTAAATTAAATCAACTCAAGATTTTAATAATATAAGTAAGAAAATAAAATTTATAAAATTATAAACTTATAATTAATTCTAAGTCAAACATTATAATTCTTGTTATTTTTACAAATACAAGTAGTAAAACAACTATTTACAAATAGACGCGATAGAAATTTAATTCGCAAAAAGAAACAATCAAATCTAGCGCCTTCAATTGTCGACTATTTACTACCACAATGATTCAAAGAAATAGTTGCTGTGAATTGGATGGAGGCGAGGACAACGACGAAATATCCAATTTATTTGTTACTGCCGGGACGCATCGAATGATCGAACAGCCGAACGTTCGATCATCCAATCAACACATACGGGGGACATCAGTATCCATAAATACGGATATAAACGGATATGCGGAAGTCAAATTTTTAATATTTATTAAAATTATATATATTTAAATGTTAATTAATATTATATTATTATAACATACAAGACAAAGCCTATATGGCTGTTCAGTCTGCTCACGAAAAAATAAAATAAAAAATTAAACAAAATGTAGAATTTGTAATATTAAACAAAAATGATGTGTCCCAATATATATTAAATTAATTTTTAATATTAAACACAAGATGTGTCAGCTAAATCAGTTTCACCGGAACAGATATATTGGGAGGTTATAATAATACAAATTTATTTAATGTGGCAAATGCGTACAAGCTGTACGCTTACAAGTCCACAAACAAAAATGAAAAAGTCAAGCAGATAAATTGTTTAAATGGGATCGGATTTGTCGTTTGAAGCACGGCAGGGAAGTTGATTGGCGTATATGAATGGGCAGATGATTCCACAATAGAGGAGCAGCCACCATGAAGGAGCGGAGTCCAAATGAGGTAGAGTAGTTTGGGACATGTAAAACAAGGGAATTACAGGAACGCAAGAAACAGTAAACAGAACGAGAATTATCAAGAAAAGGAAGGTTGAGAAATGAAGGGGTATGAAAAGTTACAAGGCGGAAAGCAACGATAAGAAGACGAATTTGAACACGACAATAAATTGTAGGCAAATCGAGAGAAGCAAGATGGTAGGATGTATGATCAAAACGACGAAGACGGAGGAGAATTCGGACGGCTGCGTTGACGATCCGTTGTAAAGGAAGAAGAGTGGATTTAGGTGAGTTGGAAAATAAACTAAGACAATAATCGAGTCTAGAAAAAAGGAGAGAAGATATGAGAGTCATACAAGAAGGAAACTCGATCAATCTACGAACTTGACGGAGGTTGCGGGGTATCAAGGTAGATAAGCGTACTTTATCTCCAACGAAAGGTTTAAGTGAAAGTCGGTTGTCAAAATGGAAGCCTAGGAAAACGAGATTATCAACGATATGAAGAATTGTAGAATTTAATGATACGGAGGGAGGTTCGAAGCCGAGGCATCGAGGTAGGATCCACATAATTTTGGATTTATCAGGATTCAGAGAAAGGCGAAGGGAAGAAAGATGATTGGAAATTGACACAAGACAGTCGGAAGCATAAACACTAAGATCGTGAATACGATAAGCAGGTGCATGAGCATAGATGAGAATGTCATCAGCATATTGCATAACATGGAAGTTAAATTTATGATAAATCGAAGACAAGTCACCGAAAAGAAGAGAGAAAAGCATAGGGCCTAATACGGAGCCTTGTGGAACACCGGTCGGGATGGATGAAGGATGGGAGAGAAGAGTTTGAATAGACGCGAAATGTACGGTTTGACAGATATGAAGAAAACCATGATACAGTGGGTAAAGAGAAGCCATAATTATGACGAAGGCGGTGTAGAAGAATCGAGTGATCGACGATGTCAAAAGCAGACGATAGATCAAGAGAAACTATGACACTACATAATTTATGATCGCGCGAGATGAGTAAGTCATTATAAACTTTAAGACAGGCAATTTCAGTAGAGTGATTAGAGCGAAAAGCGGCTTGGAAGGGATGAAACAAGTTAGAGGAAAAGAGATATGTATTAACTTGCTTGAGAACGAGACGCTCAAGGAGTTTAGAGAGGGTTGGGAGAAGTAAGATTGGACGGTACGAAGATGGTAGTGAGGAGTTGAGAGATTGCTTTTTGATGAGAGGACGAGCAGTGGCGCATTTCCAGATGGAAGGAAATGTACGGCTACGGATGGACGAGTTGAACAATGTGGTTAGGAAGGGTGAGATAGAGGAGCAGATATTTTTAAGCAAGTGAGTTGGAATTGGGTCAGAAGGAGAGGTTTTATTAGGTAATGGCAGCAGAACCGAAGAAACTTCATCAGACGAAACGGGACGGTGGAATAGTTCTGGGAGGGAAGTATTTAAAGAGAAGAGTGGATACAAGGGGGCTACGGGTAGTAGGGAAAGTAAATTAGATAGCTTAGTTTGTAGATAAGAAGAAAATTCACCAGGATTTATATTACAAGAAGTAGATGATCGTGAAAGAATTGAGTTTAAGATTTTCCAATGAGATTTAGAGTTGGAAGATGACTCGAGTTGATTTCGCCAAAAGAGAGTACGTTTAGTACGTATAAGAATGAGGTGTGAACGGCGTTGAGAAAAGTAGGAATCACAATGATTTGGAGCGAGTGAGTTGGGAGAACGTTTAAGAAAGCGTTTATACATACGAAAAGAGTGACGGAGTCGACACTTAGAAAGACTACATTCAGAATCAAACCAGGGAGCATGGCGCAAAGCTGGGAACGTCGGAGTCGACTAGGCAGAAGGTTATTAAGGATCGACGTAAGTTCAGAATCAAACAGTATTCAGAGATCATCGGGAGAGAGATAGTTAAGAGGAAGTGAAAAGATTGAAGAATTTTGTAAGGCTGTGCAGAGAATAGATATATCGAGAAGCTTCTAGGGTCGACTTGGTGTAGATAATGGTAAAGGCGGAGAAGGAATATGGGGACGAGTAAGAGTAAGAGTGACAAGGAAATGATCGGACAAACCAGGATCAGTAATTGACAAGGAAGTATAGTCATTGAAGCAGATAGGGACAGCAATGATGTCGAGAGCACCGTCGAGAATATGAGTTGGGCTTGTTGAAAGTAATTTATAGTTAAAATCAGAAAAAAAGATTAGTTAAAGTGATAGAGTCAGAGTCAGCCGGGCGATCAAGACGAATGTTAAAGTCACCGAGAACAAAAGAAGGAGTATAAGACAATGAACAGTGAGACATTAGATCTGCAAGGTCGTTAAAGAAGATACGTGATGGGGCAACTGAACCTGGACGGTATACAATCACAAGTTCCAGATGGAAAGGCCTTGATAATCTGCATATGAGTAATTCGAACGAAGTGTAACGGATGTTAACGTTGATTTTACGTAAAGACATTGGGTGACGAGCAATGGCAACAATGCCGCCATGATTAGAAGCAGTAGATGTATGAGATGTAATTTGACGAGCTGATTCAACTAGAGAACAACCAGAGCGACATAGACGACGAATAGCAAGATCGTCGGAGTCAGAGTGCCAGGATTCGGTAATGCAGAGAATATCGATTGATAATTGATCAAAGATATCAAGGAGCATATCAGCTTTATGAAGAATGGAGCGAGTGTTGAATAGACTTAGACGAAAATTATGCTTAGGAGCTAGATCGACTAGCGAAGAAGACAAGGGGGAGAGATGGGACGCCATCGAATTTTTGGCCTTGTGTGAAGAACGTGAAAATTTCCGTTGATTTTACGTATAGATAAGGATGACTCGCCGTTTGTTTCACGTCGATGTTTCTCAATGCGAGCTAAATTGAGCTGGGCAATATCAGAAGGGGAGCGGTCAGGAAAGATACGGCAAGTAGATGAAGTGGTAAGAAGTTTAAAACGTTGGGAGAGTACCGAAGAGGCATGCGATCTATGTCGGAAAACGATTTTTAGGAGTGGAGGACTGAGATGATTGGATTTAGTGGATTTGTTTAAACGGATCAAAGATACAGGAGCGATATTATTGAAGAGGGATGGATTATTATAAGGAAGAATGGTTGCTAGGATAGACCTGTAAGCAGATACATCATCATCATCGAGGCGACATTGAGGAGAAGCAGATTTGGAAACCTTTAAATTAGATATGATAATGCATCGATCGCGCGAAGGAAAACGATTACGTAGTGGTGGACGGAAAGACCTGGTAGCAGTAGAGGCAGAAGAACAGATAAATGTGGGAATGACAGGGGTGCTAAGTGAAGATTTAAGATAGTTTGGATCATGTGTGACAGAAGTGGAGTGTTGAGTCGGTTGATCGGAGATGTTACTGGAGATGATTTTGACAGAAGGATGTAAATTATTGATAGGTGATACAGTTGGAGCATGTGTGACAGAAGTGGATTGTTGAATAGGTTGAACGGAGATGTTACTGGAGATAAGTTTGACAGAAGGATGTAAATTATTGAGAAGTGATACGGTAGAGGTAGAGTAAGGAGTAGGTGAAGAGAAGAAAGAAGCATGATATGTATTTAGATGTGGGGATGAATAGGAAAAATGAGGTACGATATGAAGACCTTTACTGTTCGCATTGTTAGGAAGATGAAGATTAAGGGAAGTTTTATCCGTAGTTAAAGGAGGAGTGTGTGTGAGAGAAGTTTCAAGAACGGGTTTCATATATGACGAAGAAGTTAGTAAGCAAACGGATGACGACGATAGATTGGAAGATATGTTGTCGTTTGTTGATGTTCCATGTATAACAGCGGTCTGAGTCGACTAAGAAATATCATCAAGTTTATTTATTGAGCACAAATCTGTTTTGTTAGCGTTCAGAACGTATCCACCGTTTGAGTGGTCATTCTTCATTAGCTTACCTACGAGGGCAGCACAACAGAAGCCGCAGAGGAAATTCCGATTTAAAACGTTGTCCTCGTCAGTGAAAGGAATGGCAACGTGAGTCCAAACATTGCAGTTCTTGTTGTCGCATTCAATTTGCTTTTCGATGTAAGCTTCCTTGACGGACTTGAGTTGCTGGCCGACATTTTTAGTTAGCTTTCTATTTGCCATAATAAAATGTTAATTAGTTAGTTATAATCAAGAATGTTTAAACTGCGTTAGTCTGCAAGTCGTTAGTTGTAAGTAGCGAGCGTATGTCGTCGATGGTTGTCGATAATTGTCAAGCGGATGGTTGTCGATGGTTGTCGTTAGTTGTCGTTGAAGGTTGTCGTAGAAGATTGTAGTTTGATTGTTTTACAATCTTGGCGGACAAGATTTTCCGCTCGCTTCGCTCGCGGAACAGAAATCTGGAACTAAAATCTGGAACTGAAATTGTGTATATTAATCTCTAACTTTTTTAGGTTAATCCAATTTAGTAGGGTTCGTCTGATGCCGTACTGTTCCAGCGTAATAAGGAGGACATCATAGTATATCCGATCAAATGCTTTGCTGAGGTCGAAAAACAAAACATCAACATTAATTCCAGCCTCGGCATATCTGATCCAATCACTTCTCGTAAGTACGAGGTTTGTGACAGTAGATATTCCTTGGCGGAAACCATGCTGGTTGTCGCATAGTACTTGGTTCCCCTCTAATTGCCCGATGATTCGTTTAAAAAGCAGTTTCTCTAGCACTTTACAAGCAACGCAGGTAAGGCTTATTGGTCGATAGTTGCTTGCTAAATTACGGTCGCCTTTTTTGTAGAGGTCGGACTGTAGAACATTTCCAAATGGTATACAGCCTGTTGACAAGGAGAAATCGAATTGGTGCAAGTTCCCGAAGAAAAATTGAAGGAATATTGCCTGGTCTTGCTGCAGTTGATCGTGGTAGCTTCAGAAGTTCGTTAAGTACCTCAAATTTATGAAATGGAGTAAATTCGTAACACGGATATTGAGCTGTGGCGAATCGGGGGTAATACTGACAGGTAGGACTCTCTAGCGTGAATTGATTCAGGAAAATATTTGCAATTGCTTTGTCATCGAATGTGAGCTTAGCGGTTTTCATAAATATAGAGTTGATCTCTGGGGTAGTTGATTTAAATGAGCTAATATGTTTGAACAATTTACTGGGACATCTTTTTGATTATCGATAAAGATTGGAAACGAAGCACCTGCGTTTCTGACATTTGAGTGCCGTTACTTGATTTTGTAATTCCTTGTAATCAGTCCAAGAGCAATTCCTTTCTTTGAATTTTTTGTAAATTTTGTCTCTTGTCTTAATCATTTGTTTAGTCTGCGAGTCAAACCAAATGGGAGTTTTGTGGGATGTGCGCTGACGTTTTAAAGGGGAGAAGTAATTTAAAGCATTGATCAAGGTAAATTTGAAATTTTCCCAGCACTGAGACCTCTCTTATCCACAATTTTCGTTGACTACTGGTTTGAAAATATGGGCCAAAGATGGAAGTTAGTAAACTTTATGAATGGAGTTGTCAGACCGGGTTATTTATTAACGTATCGAAATGTGATCGCATGCGCTTTTCCCCCATTCCCAATCCCCATATACTCTTTTCCCCATACTCTAATTTTACCACAGAATTAAGATTTCCTTATTTTTAATCGGTAATAAGATGTATTGGGAACACATCTCTTATTTCCAATTTATAAGATGTCGTACATAACAAATTCAGTCTCAATGGCGTCCATTAAACATTTAATGGAGGAAAGGGCAAAAAATTATAGAAGGATCTTTATTTGAGCGAATATGTTGGGAGGCAAAGTTCGCGTTTGAATAAATTTACATCCCGTTGGAAACCTTTTAGACGACAGTAAATAGTTATTTTAAGTTAAAAAATTTCATCAAAATGATTTAGTTTTGCCATTCCTATGGTGAAAACCTAAATAGAACAAGTCGTCCCTAATTGAACATTATATTTCTGTTCATCTGTGAGTTGAATTGAGCTAACACTTTGACAGTATGTATACTCGACTTCGTTGATCAAATAATATGAAAAAATTACTGTCCATAATTGAAAAATTTGAGAATGGCGTCCACTAAAGCATTTTATGGAGGAAAAGGCAAAAAATAAAGGATGGATAGACCTTTATTTGAGCGAATATACTGGGAAGCGAAGTTCGCATCTTAATAATTTACATCGTTTTGAAAACATTTTGGACGACAGTAAAGCATTATTTTAAGTTAAAAAATTTCAAAATAATTTATTTTTGCCATTCCTATGGTGAAAACCTAAATTGAACAGATCATCCCTAATTGAACATTATATTTCTCTTAGTCTGAGATTTGAATTGATCTAAAATTTTGATAGCATGTATATTCGACTTCGGTGATTCAAATAATATGAAAAAATCAATGTGTCCATAATTGAAAAATTTGAGAAAAAAATTATCTCAAAAAATAATTTTTATTGTAAGATTTTTTACAAATTTCTAATTTATGTACTTTTTATATGTTATAAACAATTGTTTATTAATGAGGTATTTAACGTTTCAGGTCGTAATATGCACTACATATTTTATTTTTTTCTAAAAAAATTAAATATCTTTAAATTATTATTTCCGTGCACTAATGAGGAAATCAATTCACTTGATAATATATTAAGGCGACGGTCTCGATTATGTAAAATAGTTGCACAGTTTTCTTATGCGGAGAGACTAAGAATGCTAGGCATGTGTTCTATCCGGTCACGTTTAATGTATTTAGATTTGGTAGCGTTGTATAAGATCGTTAAAGGTTATGACGGATACCCAATAAATTGTGTAAGTTTGAATCATCGTGTCTGTCATCGAGGACATAGTTTGCATCTTAAAACTCAATATCATGGAAGGTGCCCTCGAATATATCGTCTTTCGCATCGAGCTGTTAGCGTGTGGAACATGTTACAGGACTTTTTAATATCTATCCATGACATTGATATATTTAAACGAAAATTATTAGAATGGATGCGACATCCTGATCAGCAAACTATCCGAATGGCATACCCGCCAGATCAACGATAATTTCAACGATTTAATCTCGTTTTTTTCTTTCTTTTTTGTTTTTGCTTGTCTATCTTTCTATATGAGCAGACTAAACAGCCTACGGGCTTTTGTGTATTAATAATAAATGCGAGTATCCTGCGTTAAAAGCCTACTGAGCACGTAAGTATCTTACTAATACCTTCCGTTATGCAAAATATGAGAATCGGAAAAAGGAGGTATTTAACTTAATATTTTCCAATTAATATTATATAAGTACAATATTATACACGATCATAGTATAACTATATTTTAGTATAACATAATATATTATACTATAATATTAATATTATAGTATAATATATTATACTAAAAGACTGTCATATATATACTGTCATAGAGAGTGTCAGAGGTACTAACCAACATCCCTGCCGCTTGTCATTCCATCGTAAATCGATCTAGTAGGCATTGTAAGTCTTCAGGACAAAAAGCCAACAAGACAACATTATCAACGAAAAGCAAAGATGGTAATATGATGGAACCGAACTGAAGACCGACATTCGTCAGAGCAGCCCATCTCGTAATTCTGTCCATGTAAACAAGGAAGAAAATTTGAGACAAAGGACAACACTGAAGAAGCCCAACGCATACCGGAAATGATTCAGAGTTCCTACATAGAACACGAGCACAACTCAGACTTGGTTCATACAAAGAAGCCACATCTACCAGAAGATAGTGTGGAACTCCGATCACCTTTCTTAAAGATCGGTACCACCACTCCAGTTCGCCACTCACTAAGAAACTTACCCGACTTCAATACAACGTTGAAGATCTGTGTTAAAAAAGGATTTATTTTAATGTGGCAAATGCGTGCCAGCGCAAGCTTACATGACCACAACAAAACAAGACTGTGAATCAGGTGTCGAGAAGGTGTGAACGGAGGAGGTGTTCGAATGTGGTAAAGGAGGAGGCGCGGCGGACGTCGAGAGGGAGTTGATTCCAGGCGAGTGAGGCGGCGACGAGGAAGGATCAGAGACCGTAGTTGTTGGAGTAATTAGGAACGTGGAGTAAGAGGGTATGACGGGAACGCAGCGATAGCGAGGTAGGGCGAGTGTCGTCTAAGAAAGGAAGGCTGATGAACGATGGAGAGCCGACAGCGATGAGACGAAAAGTAACGAGAAGGCGGAGTTTGATGCGGATGTGGATGGTGGGCCAGGAGAGTTGGGCAAAATACGTGGATGTGTGGTGGAAGCGACGGAGACGAAAGAGCACTCGAACGGCGGTGTTGATTATTCGTTGTAGGGGTAGGATGATGGATTTTGGAGAATTGGCGAAAAGGCTAAGGCAGTAATCGATTTTAGGGAAAAGAAGCGATGAAAGAAGAGACATACAAGAACGGAAGTCGATAAGGGGGCGGATACGGCGGATGTCACGGAGAATTAAGTTAGACGAGCGGACCTTTGTCACGGACGAAGGGTTTAAGGGAAAGGTGATCATCGAAATGGAAGCCTAAGAAAGTGAGATTGTGGACTATGGGGATGATCGATGAGGCAAAATATACAGTGGGAGGAGATATGTTTGGTTTACGGGGGAGGATCCACATTATTTTGGACTTTTCGGGGTTAAGAACGAGATGGAGATTGGAGAGACGATTGTAGATAGAAGAAAGACAGTTGGAGGCAGAAATGCCGATATCGTGTATGCGATGTGCGGGTGCATGATCATAGATATAATGTCATCGGCGTATTGCATGACTTTAAAGAAGTAAGGTTTGATAAACGGAGAGAGATCGCCAAGCAGAAGAGAGAAAAGCAGGGGACCTAGGACTGAACCTTGTGGGACCCCACAAAAATAGGGATGGGAGGGGAGGATGATGAATTAGAACAGACGCGAAAGGAACGGTCGGATAGATATGAGGCGAACCATGCTACGGAGGAGGAAGAAAAACCGTAATCATAACGAAGGCGAGAAAGGAGGACGGAGTGGTCGACAATGTCGAATGCGGAGGAGAGGTCGAGGGAGATGAGAACACTATATAGAGCCTTGTCTCGAGAAATGAGTAAGTCGTTGTACACTTTTATGCATGCGATTTCTGTCGAGTGATTAGAGCGGAAAGCGGATTGGAAAGGAGGGTACATATTGGATGCAGAGAGATAAGCGTTGATTTGTATTAAGATGAGTCGTTCTAAGAGCTTAGAAAGAGTAGGGAGTAGTGAAATGGGGCGATAGCTAGAAGGAAGGAAGGGGTCGAGCGATTGTTTCTTAAGGAGGGGACGAACGATTGCGGATTTTCAGTTTGAAGGGAAGATACGACTGCGGATGGACAAGTTAAGCAAGGTTGTGAGAAATGGGGATATCGATGAGCATATAGATTTTAATATGTGAGTAGGCAGGGGATCGCCATGTGAGGTTTTGTTGGGCAAGGACATGAGGACAGATGATACTTCTGTAGGTGAGACAGGGAGAAGATGAAAGAGTTCCGAAAGGATGAGAGTAAACTGGGCAGAGTGGGATAGGATGGAGACCGGGGTGTGATAGAGCAGCTTGGATACTTTAGTCCGGAAAATGACGAATAATCATTGGCATTGATGTTGCACGGCAAAGAGGGGCGAGCAAGGATTGAGTTAAATGTATGCCAGAGAGTCTTAGAGTTGAATGAAGTGATGATTTTATGCTGTCAGAAGGAGTTGCATTTGGTACGTAGTAGGTTGAGATGAGACCGGCGAAGAGCAAGATAGGAATCACGGAAAGACGGAGTGATCGAGCGGAAATCACGTCTGAGAGAGCGGTGATAGACTCGAAAAGCATGGCGGAGTCGACGCTTTGAGATTAGGCATTGGATGTCAAACCATGGGGCACGGTGCAAGCGACGGTGTGGGTGAGACTTGAAGGGCAAGAGAATATTGAGAGTGGATGTGAGTTCAGAGTTGAAAAGAAAGGCGAGATCGTGAGGAGATGAATATGTTATTGTGGGTAATGATAGAGACGATTTGAGTAAGGCAGAGCGGAGAAGGGAAAGGTCAAGATTTCTCCAAGGGCGACGTAGGATTGTAGGTGTGTGAGGAGAGGTGTGGTTGCGAGTGAGATCAAGGGTGATAAGAAAGTGATCGGATAGACCAGGATCAGAGATGGACAGTGAGGTGTAGGCAGCAAATTGATCGGGGACAGCGATGATGTCAAGTGCCCCACCAAGTATATGTGTGGGGGCAGTGGAGATTAGTTTGTAATTGTAGTTGGATAGAATGTTGATGAGCCGGATGGAATCCGTAGAAGAGGGGCGGTCGAGGCGGATATTGAAGTCGCCTAGAACGAGCTTCATGCCAATAACGTCGAGAGGCTTTAAAGCTTCAGGTCGAATCTCATCTACTCCAAAAGATTTGACATCACGAAGTTTTTTTAGCAACAGCAATGACCTCTTCCAAAGAGATGAGATCTTCTGTTGATTCAAAGGCTCTGCTTCTAAAATAAGGCATATTCACCGGATTAAAGAGACTCCTGAAATCTTCTTTCCAACAACCTAGAATCTCTTCAATGCCAGCCGGCCTAAATCCTATCTTGCTATAGACAGTTTGAAGAGTTTTCTGCTTTCCAACACGAAGGTTCCTAATCGTCCTCCAGAACATCTCTGAAGCTGACCTATAATCAAGTTCTAAATGTTCTCCAAACTTCTTCCAAGCCGCATTCTTAGCTTCGATAAATGCTCGAGCTCAAGCTCTCTTTGCACTTCAGTACTTATCTACAGCTTCCACTGATTTATCTGACAAAGTTGCCTTATAAGCAGGCTTCTTCTGTCGGATAGAATCTCTAATTGTTGGTGTCCACCAAGCAGTTCTAGTATTTCCTCCGCAACTAGCACCTAAGACCTTCGAGCCACAACTTTTCACAGTTGCTTTGGCAAGCGAGGATCTAAACATCTCCCATACTTGATCAATGTTATTCACCTCTTCTGGCAACCGAGAGATGCCCTCCCAGATGTATCCAAAAACGTTCTTCTACAGAAAATCTGCTAGACGCTCCAAGTACGCCCTTACACAACGTTTGCGTTTACCAGGCTTGTCTAGCATCCGATCCTGTCATCGAAGTTTACTAACTACAAGGTAGTGATCGGTTGACAGATCAGCGCCACTCTTCACACGAGTGTCCAGAACGTAACGTCGCAGATCAGATGAAACGTTTACAAAATCGATCATTAATTATTAACTGAGAGAATCATGATGCCATGTGCATCTATGGATCTCCTTATACTTAAACATGGTGTTGATTATGCACAAATTGTCACGAGAACAAAAGTGCAATAATTCACACAACTCGCATTCAGATCGGAGAGTCCGTTCCTCCCATACACTTTTTCCAAATGCTACTGTCGCTACCAACATGAGCATTGAAGTCACCCAAGTGAACGAGGGAATCTCCAACAGAAGTATTATCAAGCAGAGCCTAAAAATCTTCCACGAAGGCTGTGTATTGCGAGATAATGTTGGGAGCATACACACAACAGTTATCCGCTTTGACTACAAGTCTCAGAGATGCCAGCCATTCGTTTACTGAGTTAAACCTCTCTGCCACGAACGACAACCGGGAATTTGTAAGTATCCCTACACCCGCATGCAGTCACTTTCCATTAGTAACTCCCAAATAGTTCAAAGTCCAACCTTGATCCAAAAGTTTAGTTCCAGATTCACAATAGTGAAGAGAAGTCACTCCGACTATTTCTAGACCGAAGCGAACCATCTCTTCAACTAATTCTGGTTCATTCCTCGCTAGCGAGATGACATTCCACGTTCCTACATGAAGACTAGTCCGCTTCGGATATTGATGCCTCTTTCGCTGTCTCCGTACAACTGCCTGGTCACAGGGCACCCGTCAATGAAAACTCCTCCGTTCAGTCGTGAGTTGACAATTGTTCTTCACACTTGATTTGTATTATGTAACTTTGTTGCTTATCATTTTTATTGTCTTGGGTTGTTTTTTTCCGGCTATCTCCCGTTACCGATATCCATTGATGATCCAACATCGCTACTGTAAGGAAACAGGTCTTCAAGACTATCTTCCGCCTTTTCGTTCATTGTCCAATCTGCTGTTAGAGTCATCGTAGTGATTTTGTTTGTTCGGCTATATCCCGTTCCCGATATCCTTTGATGATCTAACATCGCTACTGTAAGGAAACAAGCCTCTGTGATTCTCATCCGCCTTTTCGTCCATTGTCCAATCCGTCGTTGAAGTCATCGGAGAAATCTGAGATAGTCTATGAAAGGACTATCTTTACGGCTGATGCAAGCCGGCCAATTATTTAGCCGTTGATCGCCGAATGTCGAACATACGTTGCCTGGGCCGCTCCACGGAGAGGCTAATTTGCAATAGGTACCAGCTTAATACTTTATCTTCAAGCACCTAGCGGCCCATATATCGTATCTGCGAACGTAATTTCGTAAATAGTTGAAATATGCGCTCTAATTGATCAAGTTATGTGTGCGTACACGGAAAGACTGCTGAGACACATATTCAAATAACGGTCGTATAAAAGCATTATATAAAAGCACAACACAAACGGGAGATGAATTTTAAAAGCAATTTTTGACAATATAGGTCATTCTTCTTGATGCGTTACAAATCCTATCAGTGTTAGCACGTGATTTCAGATTGTTTTGATTAATTATACCAAGATCCTGAATGGACTACATGGTAACAACAAATTCGTTGCCAATAAAATATATTTGACTAACATTGCTATGACCTAATTTCATATGTGCATATTTTTTAATATTCAATACGATTCGAGTGTTCAAGGACCATCGATAAAAAATGTTTATTTATTCAGTGGCAAATGCAAGCAATGGGCGCTAACAAGCCCATGTATAAGAAAGAGAACAAACAAATAAGAAATAATTAGAATGTAAAATTAAGAAAGCATTTCTCGTAATGCGTCTGCATCAATTTGATGGCGAAACCTTTTCGACACTATCAGATTTCCCGCTTTTGGGATCATCAACATAAGAAAATAATTAAATAAGATCATGCAATGATCGCTCAATCCAATGGGACTTTGATAGCTCATATTACCCACACTTGTAATCAATTTGGAAAATACCAGATATAGACAAGATTTCTGGTTTTGCGTGAATCTAGTGTGCGGGTGACTGTACATGTTGCTCTTACTTTAGATCATTTATAAGAAAGTTCCACAAGTCCACATATGACTTGGAAGAAACACTATCCAAAACATAATTCCCGATGTGACCAGCAGAGTGTATGTTAAAATCGCTTACTTATAGATATTCTTCAAGCTCGAAACAGTGGCTAATTAGTTTAGAGAATTCGTGATCCACTACAGATGATTGCGGCGACCTGTAGCACATGGCAATACCGAAGGGACCTCCAAAGTTGGATATCATGGCAGATAAATTCACAAGTGCCCAGTTCATTTTTAAATTTACAAATGGAAATAATATTTAAGGATGTAATAATATATAGAGAGAGAGCAAGACCTCCACCCTTTCGAGAATCTCTATCAGCTCTCAACAAATTAAGCATGTCGTGTGTACGTAGAAGAGTATGACATCTTATTTAAGCTTTCATGCGTACGTAGGAAATCTGAAAAATTATGGATCTTATTTTTTTAATACAATCGTAAAAATAAGAATTAATTAGAATTACATAGTTAAAATTTTAATAAATTCCGAAGATATTTCATGATTGTAGTCTTTGTTTGTTTTTACGTAAAAACAATTCTTTGTTTTTACGAAGTAAGATGATTGCTTCCGATATAAATGAACTTGAAACAAATAATAAGATAATTAGAATTCTATTAGATAAAAACGGTTTTCCATCTTGGGCAATTAAAAAGGCTTTCTACAAAAGTACCAAAAAGGATAAACAAGTTGTTTTTGGCCCAGAACAAGAAAAAAATACATAGGATTACCATTTATAAATAATTTTTGGAATATTAATTTCAAAAGATTTGTGCCAAAGCAATAAAACATTAAATACTTCAAATATTGTTTTGTATAATAGTAAAATACCGACACTACATAACATTTTGAAAAATAAACTTAAACATGATAAAAAAGATTTATTTTTACGTGGTAAATTCATGACGGCGCATGCTTACATAACCATGAAAAAAAATCTAAATCATGTGTCGAGGTGTGAACGGAGGAGGTGTTTGAATTTGATAAAGGATGGATCGCGGCAGACGTCGAGAGGGAGTTGATTCCAGGCAAGTAAGGCGGCGACAACGAGGATCGGAGATCATAGTTGTTGGAGTAATTGGGAACGTGGAGTAAGAGGGTATGACGGGAACGCAGCGATAGCGAGGTAGGGTGAGTGTCGTCTAAGAAAGGAAGGCTGATGAATGATGGGGAACCGACAGCGATGGGACGAAAAGTAATGAGAAGGCGGAGTTTGATTCGGATGTGAATGGTGGGCCAGGATAGTTGAACAATATATGTGGATGTGTGGTCGAAGCGACAGGGACGAAAGAGCACTCGAACGGCGGAGTTGATTATTCGTTGTAGAGGTAGGATGATGGATTTTGGAGAATCGGCGAAAAGGCTCAGGCAGTAATCGATTTTAGGAAAAAGAAGCGATGAAAGAATAGACATACAAGAACGGAAGTCGATAAGGGAGCGGATACGGCGAATGTCATGGAGAATTAAGTTAGACGAGCGGACCTTGTCACGGAAGAAGGTTTTAATGAAAAGGTGATCATCGAAATGGAATCCCAAGAAAGTGAGATTGTGGACTACGGGGATAATTGATGAGGCAAAATATACAAGGAGAGGAAATATGTTAGGTTGATGGGGGGAGGATCAACATTATTTTGGACTTGTCTGGGTTTAGAACGAGACGAAGATGTGAGAGACGTTTGTAGATAAAATAAAGACGGTTGAAGGCAGAATTTACGATATCGTGTATGTGATTGGCGGGTGCATAAGCATATATGAGGATGTCATCGGCTTATTGCATGACGTTAAAAGAGTAAGGTTTGATAAACGGAAAAAAATCGCCAAGTAGAAGAGAGAAAAACAGGGGACCTAGGATTGATAATGATATTAAAGCAGGGAACCTAGGACCATCATGATAATGATGCAGTTGTTTATAAAATTTCTCGTTTAAAATGCGATAAAATATATGTGGGTAATTAACTACTTAGCAATACAAATAGCGCTACTTAGCAAACATGCCAATTATTAGAGACTAGATTAAAACAACACAAATACACACTCAAAGAAAGCTTAAGTAGCACTATTGTTGACCATAGTTTAAATTTAGATCGCAATGTTGACTATAATGATACTGTTGTTTTAGCAAAAGAAACCAATTGTTTAAATAGGAACATAATCGAGGCTTATTACATTTATAAACCTCCAATATTGTTATGACGAATAATAAACCTGACGTAACGTTAAATATTTTGTTGTGATGTTGTAAACGATTCTTTTGTTTAAATAATCTTTTTTATTTTTATACTTTAATTAATTTTTCTAGTAATTTTAATTATTATTTGTATATTTTTTCTAAATTTTTTCAAATTATTTATTTTGAATGAAAATATTATGGTTATTATTTTTGTTTTGTTTCTTACCTATTTTGAATCATCCTTTTTATTGCGTTTTGTGATACTTTTAAAAGTTGGCGAAATCGTGTCAAAAATTCAAACAACAGTGAAAGCATCTGGTTATCGCTAACAACAGCAGCACCTACCCAAAGCAAATGGCGGTGATCGTTTTGAACTTTTTATATAAGAATGTACATTAAAAAAAACATTTAAATTTTCTGAAGATGCTAACAGTAGTTAACGAAATATCAAAAATAATTTCTTTCCTTTGATTCAGATCCAATAATTATTTATAAATAATGGATCAGCATCAACTACTTTAAAAACTATACTTATATTATATTGGAATCCAAAATTACATAACTGTAAAGAATTTATTGCGTTTTGTCTACCTTCAAAAGTGGCCGAAATCGTTTCAAAAATTCAAATAACACTGAAAGCAGCTGGTTATCGATAAACAGCAGCTGTTAATAGCAAATAACAGCAGTACCTGCTCAAAGCAAATGACAGCGATCGTTTTGAAATTTTTATATAAGCATGTACATTTTAAAAAATATTGTAATTTTCTGAAGATACTAACAGATGTCAAAGAAATATCAAATAAAATGCCTCTTTTCTTCGATCCAGCTCCAATAATTCTTTATCAATAATGGATCAGTATCAACTATTTAATTGAAATTGATTACATCTGTGAGCTGAAATTTTTGCTGATTGTGGCACATTATTATCCTCACAGGTATTGATCTTAATTTTGATCAATACATGTGAGGATACCATCGTGCCACAATCAGAAAAATACTGGGTAATATTTTGCAAATTTATGCAAAAATGATTTATTTATTTATAATTTATTAATTTAGAAATTATATGATCCACCTAAAATTGTATTATGGGAACGTATCTAAAATTGTAGAGTTTGAAATTAAATATAATTGGTAGTTGTAAATATTTAATAAATTTTGTAAATAAAAAAGACATGATATACAATTGTATTCAAAATATTTTTAACATTCACTAATTATAACAAAAACAAAATTAATTATAACCTGTACGCATCGACTTGAGCAATCCTCAAAATGGCATATCTGGATTTGATAGTGCTCGATCGCAAGGCTTTGTAAAATCCTACCGCTGCTCTATGTAAATATATTTTGTCTTTTGGACAATGTGCTACATATTCTTCACGCTTCATCTGCGTGAAGAATATGTTCTTCAGCTTCATTATACTAGAGAGAAACATTAAATTTACATAAATGAAATGTGATATTATGACTTGGAAATGATTTCAGAAAATTACATCAATTTTCTGAAGATGCTAACAGACTTTAGCGAAATATCAAATAAAAAATTTTCTTTCTGTGATTCATCTCCAATAATTATTTATCAATATTGGATCATTATCAACTATTAAAAATATCTGACATTAAATTTTCGGAGCAGGATCAAAACAAAAACTTTTAATTTTTAATATTTCGCTAACTTCTGTTAGCATCATCAAAAAAATACAACATATTCGACATATAAATTGCATATCCAAGTGTTCGATATTGAATATCGAACAATATTTCGATATATTGTCAAATATTGTTCAATATTTGATATCGAACAATATCAAATATTGAACAATATTTGATATTGCATATCCAAGTGTTCAATCCTTGAAGTATTAATCAATTGATAAAAATATTTAATGATTTCTATCCGATATTTTGTGATATTTCAAGAGTATAGTTTGGATGTTTGTATATTCAATCCGCCATATAAACAATTTTTGTTTAATTTTTTAATGCAATAATTTTTAATAATAATAAAATTTACATATTGAGGGTTATCCTCAAACGGATCACGTGAAATTGTTTTTTATTCAGACTTTGAAATTAATCTCGCTAAGTTGTTTTTTCATTGTATCAATTATTCGTAGTATTAATATCTGCACGTAAAGCATATAAGTATCGTCTGACAAATAATTTTTCCCTTATTGTCATCGAAAACGTCTTCGCGATTACAGTGGATATCATATTCCGAGATCTGCGAATAATTTGGGCATATTGATCATTTTTATTCTCACTTTTTTTCTGGGCAATCCGTTTCAATAATTTATCAGTTGTCTTTCCAAAACCTCCAACCGTTGAGATATTATCGGCGAGAAATTTGCATTCTCGACTAATCTGATTCGCTCTTCGTACTTTGCGACTTTTCTGCGCTCGTGATAATCAAATGGACATTTATTTCTAAACCAAGCATAAGACGGAGCAAGTGAATTGTACATAGATATATCCAAGAAAGATCTCTCCGTAATGTGCCCATAAAGTCCAGAGCAGCTTATATCAGCTCTCGCATTTCTGTCTCTTGTCGTTGTTGTCTTTTCAAATAGGTTATTGTCTGTTAATGGACGTAAAGTAGGCTCTTTTATAACATTATGACATGTGGATCCAAGTAGTTGTGCAAACGCATTTACCACGGCATTGTGTCGGATAAAAGTGGAACCCATACTCTTACATAACAAGACATGCGAAACCGTAAAAGGAGCTCCACATTGACAATCATTTCCAATAAAAGCGTGATTCCAATTATACCTTGTAGCCAGGGCATCATGGAACTCAGTAGAGTTAAGGAATAGCTCTCTCTTGTCATTGTGTGGGCTGAGCCAGGATGATGCTCTGATAACACTTGCATTTCGCATGACTGTCTCCAAGTCCATTCTTGAGGAAGCGATCACCTCCTTTTTTACATTCATTACCCGATATTCTTTCTCTTTTCTGATTGACGCAATTACGGCCTTTTGCAAAAATTGCAACTCCTCTCCATAATGACCGTCCATTGCCGGCTCACAAATCCTGAGGGAGTTTATGTATTCATTGTTTGTCGTCAATATGCATGCCCAACATCCTAGGCAGTAACTTCCCAAATAATAACGAACGATAATGCATAAACCAGCTCGACTCTGTTTTGCAGGTTCGAAGAAGGTGAATCTGTCTGTGTTGCAAAGCCCTTGTAAGTAAAATGTATCCCGCAAAGGCCTCGTAATCAACTACTTTATTAAGCTTATTCATTTCCTCCACCCATACGTTAGCACATTCACAGCATTTATTCTCCACGAATTCTGAATTTCCAATAAAGCTACCGAGATATCTCACACCGTCATATTTCATTTGAACTTTGTCTATGTTTAATATATTTTCTTTCTCCACAACGATTCCGTCCTTTAAAAGTATAGTAGACTTGGCAGGATTAACATAATATCCGAATATTGGCCCTTTAGCTTTTAATGTTTCCCAGACACGTGCTATCTCATCTAACTCAACTCATGCACCGTCATCTATCTCAACACATGCACCGTCATCTATCTCAACACATGCACCGTCATCTATCTCAACACATGCACCGTCATCTATCTCAACACATGCACCGTCATCTATCTCAACACATGCACCGTCATCTATCTCAACACATGCACCGTCATCTGCAAAGGGTTGCACCTGGTGCAACCCTTTGCAATTCATCTATTAGAGGTAAAATAGAAATGGCAAATGCTGACATCGATAAAGAATCCCCTTGCGTAAACCCCTATGAGGACAACAATGTGATATCACTCAAGATTAACTGGGAAGGTACTCCATACGTATTTTTCAAAATACAATTTTACGAAGGACATATATGCTTCATATTTTGAAGATCCATTTTTAGTTTCAGATTATTGAATGCATTTTTAGCATCTATCAGAAGTATGCATCTACTATTGTCTTCTTTGAAAGTATGACGAACAGAGTGTATTGCTAATTCAATTCCGCTTTGTTGCCCGGCACAAAGTTGTGTATCCATGCAAACCAACATGATATCCTCCCTTACGTGCTTCATTACTACTCTTCCTACAATTCTTCGTAGTACCTCGCCTATCCCAATAGGTCTAACACCTGGATCCTTGTCTACTGTATTATGCAGTAGACATGCTGTATATGCAATGAGTTTCAGCGGATCTACTGTTTCCGTTTCTATTTTAATAGCAAAGTCACATATTAACGAGGTAAGTCTGCTGGATTCATGACCATGTTCCGTAAGGAGTTTGTACCAGTTACAAGGATCCATACCAGATGGGCCTGCTGAGCCTTTGGTTTTTTTGCAGCAAATATAACATCAGGTTCAATATTAAAGAAACGCATGTGATGATGCTCCTCATACCCGCCGATATTTTCTGATAATAGCAACACCTCGTTCACATCCGACGGAATGCATCTCCTGCAGTTCTGAAAGTATTTACTTTCCTCCTGTCATAGAACTTAGAGATAAGACACTTCGAGGGGTGTCTTTTAATGTTCGTGCAGCTTTCATAATCATAAAATTCTTTATCAAGTTAATAGCTCTTTTCGTCACCTGTGCATTATCATTGGTTTTGCAACTTTTCACGCCCTCCATTTTTAATCTCTGTGCAAATCTTGCCTCGCATAAAAGATTGTAAACATCACCGCACTTCCACATTTGTAATCTACGCTCTAGAGTTTTTCTCACTAGATGAACCTTACGACTCTATATTCTCTGGAGGATTAGGTGGCATAATATAGTCATTTCCTTTAAAAGATCATTTACACCTTTTTTATCCGTGTTAAATTTCCATATACAATCAGATATAAGCTTGATGAACTCTTTGCTAGCAATACATTGAGGTAATGTCATCAGGTTCGAAATCCAATGTTTAAAAAAGTTTGGTTTCTAATAAATTCCAGATTATTCCTGTCAGTTCCAGATTATTCCTGTCAGTTCCAGATTATTCCTGTCAGTTCCAGATTATTCCTGTCAGTTCCAGATTATTCCTGTCAGTTCCAGATTATTCCTGTCAGTTCCAGATTATTCCTGTCAGTTCCAGATTATTCCTGTCAGTTCCAGATTATTCCTGTCAGTTCCAGATTATTCCTGTCAGTTCCAGATTATTCCTGTCAGTTCCGCTCGCTACGCTCGCGGATTAAGCTCAATCTATCGATAAAAGGTCATGCCTAAAAAGCGCGATATCAGATCCCTGTTCATGGTCAAGAATCTTCCACATCGGAATGCAATGATGGTTATACCAGCTTTGAAGTTGGATGCGATTCCAAACATTGTGATGTATGAACACTTTTCGTGTTAAAATATCCGACCACTCGGTGTATAAACGTAAACAGTTCACATGCGGTTTTTGTACATCAGTACGACTACTACAGTTATCCTGCTCCTCTACTTGTGTATCACACACGACCACTCAGACCAATGCTGTGTAAGATGTTTCCCTCGCATCAACACCTGAATTCGCATTATATAATCCCATTATTGAACATACTCCCTCACACACTCCTCGTTCAACTACGTACCAAACTTCCATTAATCTTTCTCATTCTAACAATGCTAACGGTAAAGCTTTTCATCTCGTACCTCCTCTTTCCTATTCCTCCCCCAATCTAAATAAATCTCAAACTTCTTTATTATCTTCACGTACTCCTTACTCGACCTCCCCTGTATCACCTCTCAATAATTTACACCCTTCCATCAAAATCATTTCCAGTAACATTTCCGATCAACTGATTCAACACTCCATTCCTG
The DNA here is from genome assembly GCA_012934845.2 of Pomphorhynchus laevis. Taxonomy (NCBI): domain Eukaryota; kingdom Metazoa; phylum Acanthocephala; class Palaeacanthocephala; order Echinorhynchida; family Pomphorhynchidae; genus Pomphorhynchus; species Pomphorhynchus laevis. The sequence goes on along the minus strand of WNNJ02002915.1, from coordinate 36,073 downwards.
TCACTCATGCCCAACCTATCTTAATTATCCTTACTCTACCTCCTACGTAACACTTCCAAATAATTTACAACCTTCATTTAAAATCATCTCCAGTTACATCTCTGATCAACCGATTCAACACCCCGCTCCTGTCACACTTGCTCCAACCAATATTAATTCGCTATCAAGCACCCCTGTCATTTCCACTTCTAACTGCTCTTCTGCCTCGACTCCTACCAGCTCTGTCCGTCCACAACTTACACGAAATCGTTTTCTTTCGTGCGATCGCTGTATAATCATATCAAACATAAAGCTTTCCAAATCTGCTTCTCCTCAATGTCGCCTCGATGATGATGATGTATCTGCTTACAGGTCTATCCTAGCAACCATTCTTCCTTATAATAATCCATCCCTCTTCAATAATATCGCTCCTGTATCTTTGATCCGTTTAAACAAATCCACTAAATCCAATCATCTCAGTCCTCCACTCCTAAAAATCGTTTTCCGACATAGATCGCATGCCTCTTCGGTACTCTCCCAACGTTTTAAACTTCTTACCACTTCATCTACTTGCCGTATCTTTCCTGACCGCTCTCCTTCTGATATTGCCCAGCTCAATTTAGCTTGCATTGAGAAACATCGACGTGAAACAAACAGCGAGTCATCCTTATCTATACGTAAAATCAACGGAAATTTTCACGTTCTTCACACAAGGCCAAAAATTCGATGGCGTCCCATCTCTCCCTCTTGTCTTCTTCGCTAGTCGATCTAGCTCCTAAGCATAATTTTCGTCTAAGTCTATTCAACACTCGCTCCATTCTTCATAAAGCTGATATGCTCCTTGATATCTTTGATCAATTATCTATCGATATTCTCTGCATTACCGAATCCTGGCACTCTGACTCCGACGATCTTGCTATTCGTCGTCTATGTCGCTCTGGTTGTTCTCTAGTTGAATCAGCTCGTCAAATTACATCTCATACATCTACTGCTTCTAATCATGGCGGCATTGTTGCCATTGCTCGTCACCCCATGTCTTTACGTAAAATCAACGTTAACATCCGTTACACTTCGTTCGAATTACTCATATACAGATTATCAAGGCCTTTCCATCTGGAACTTGTGATTGTATACCGTCCAGGTTCAGTTGCCCCATCACGTATCTTCTTTAACGACCTTGCAGATCTAATGTCTCACTGTTCAATGTCTTATACTCCTTCTTTTGTTCTCGGTGACTTTAACATTCGTCTTGATCGCCCGGCTGACTCTGACTCTATCACTTTAACTAATCTTTTTTTCTGATTTTAACTATAAATTACTTTCAACAAGCCCAACTCATATTCTCGACGGTGCTCTCGACATCATTGCTGTCCCTATCTGCTTCAATGACTATACTTCCTTGTCAATTACTGATCCTGGTTTGTCCGATCATTTCCTTGTCACTCTTACTCTTACTCGTCCCCATCATCCTTCTCCGCCTTTACCATTATCTACACCAATTCGACCCTAGAAGCTTCTCGATATCTCTATTCTCTGCACAGCCTTACAAAATTCTTCAATCTTTTCACTTCCTCTTAACTATCTCTCTCCCGATGATCTCTGAATACTGTTTGATTCTGAACTTACGTCGATCCTTAATAACCTTCTGCCTAGTCGACTCCGACGTTCCCAGCTTTGCGCCATGCTCCCTGGTTTGATTCTGAATGTAGTCTTTCTAAGCGTCGACTTCGTCACTCTTTTCGTATGTATAAACGCTTTCTTAAACGTTCTCCCAACTCACTCTCTCCAAATCATTGTGATTCCTACTTTTCTCAACGCCGTTCACATCTCATTCTTATACGTACTAAACGTACTCTCTTTTGGCGAAATCAACTCGAGTCATCTTCCAACTCTAAATCTCATTGGAAAATCTTAAACTCAATTCTTTCACGATCATCTACTTCTTGTAATATAAATCCTGATGAATTTTCTTCTTATCTACAAACTAAGCTATCTAATTTACTTTCCCTACTACCCGTAGCCCCCTTGTACCCACTCTTCTCTTTAAATACTTCCCTCCCAGAACTATTCCACCGTCCCGTTTCGTCTGATGAAGTTTCTTCGGTTCTGCTGCCATTACCTAATAAAACCTCTCCTTCTGACCCAATTCCAACTCACTTGCTTAAAAATATCTGCTCCTCTATCTCACCCTTCCTAACCACATTGTTCAACTCGTCCATCCGTAGCCGTACATTTCCTTCCATCTGGAAATGCGCCACTGCTCGTCCTCTCATCAAAAAGCAATCTCTCAACTCCTCACTACCATCTTCGTACCGTCCAATCTTACTTCTCCCAACCCTCTCTAAACTCCTTGAGCGTCTCGTTCTCAAGCAAGTTAATACATATCTCTTTTCCTCTAACTTGTTTCATCCCTTCCAAGCCGCTTTTCGCTCTAATCACTCTACTGAAATTGCCTGTCTTAAAGTTTATAATGACTTACTCATCTCGCGCGATCATAAATTATGTAGTGTCATAGTTTCTCTTGATCTATCGTCTGCTTTTGACATCGTCGATCACTCGATTTTTCTACACCGCCTTCGTCATAATTATGGCTTCTCTTTACCCACTGTATCATGGTTTTCTTCATATCTGTCAAACCGTACATTTCGCGTCTATTCAAACTCTTCTCTCCCATCCTTCATCCATCCCGACCGGTGTTCCACAAGGCTCCGTATTAGGCCCTATGCTTTTCTCTCTTCTTCTCGGTGACTTGTCTTCGATTTATCATAAATTTAACTTCCATGTTATGCAATATGCTGATGACATTCTCATCTATGCTCATGCACCTGCTTTATCGTATTCACGATCTTAGTGTTTATGCTTCCGACTGTCTTGTGTCAATTTCCAATCATCTTTCTTCCCTTCGCCTTTCTCTGAATCCTGATAAATCCAAAATTATGTGGATCCTACCTCGATGCCTCGGCTTCGAACCTCCCTCCGTATCATTAAATTCTACAATTCTTCCTATCGTTGATAATCTCGTTTTCCTAGGCTTCCATTTTGACAACCGACTTTCACTTAAACCTTTCGTTGGAGATAAAGTACGCTTATCTACCTTGATACCCCGCAACCTCCGTCAAGTTCGTAGATTGATCGAGTTTCCTTCTTGTATGACTCTCATATCTTCTCTCCTTTTTTCTAGACTCGATTATTGTCTTAGTTTATTTTCCAACTCACCTAAATCCACTCTTCTTCCTTTACAACGGATCGTCAACGCAGCCGTCCGAATTCTCCTCCGTCTTCGTCGTTTTGATCATACATCCTACCATCTTGCTTCTCTCGATTTGCCTACAATTTATTGTCGTGTTCAAATTCGTCTTCTTATCGTTGCTTTCCGCCTTGTAACTTTTCATACCCCTTCATTTCTCAACCTTCCTTTTCTTGATAATTCTCGTTCTGTTTACTGTTTCTTGCGTTCCTGTAATTCCCTTGTTTTACATGTCCCAAACTACTCTACCTCATTTGGACTCCGCTCCTTCATGGTGGCTGCTCCTCTATTGTGGAATCATCTGCCCATTCATATACGCCAATCAACTTCCCTGCCGTGCTTCAAACGACAAATCCGATCCCATTTAAACAATTTATCTGCTTGACTTTTTCATTTTTGTTTGTGGACTTGTAAGCGTACAGCTTGTACGCATTTGCCACATTAAATAAATTTGTATTATTATAACCTCCCAATATATCTGTTCCGGTGAAACTGATTTAGCTGACACATCTTGTGTTTAATATTAAAAATTATTTTAATATATATTGGGACACATCATTTTTGTTTAATATTACAAATTATATAATATTAATTAACATTTAAATATATATAATTTTAATAAATATTAAAAATTTGACTTCCGCATATCCGTTTATATCCGTATTTATGGATACTGATGTCCCCCGTATGTGTTGATTGGATGATCGAACGTTCGGCTGTTCGATCATTCGATGCGTCCCGGCAGTAACAAATAAATTGGATATTTCGTCGTTGTCCTCGCCTCCATCCAATTCACAGCAACTATTTCTTTGAATCATTGTGGTAGTAAATAGTCGACAATTGAAGGCGCTAGATTTGATTGTTTCTTTTTGCGAATTAAATTTCTATCGCGTCTATTTGTAAATAGTTGTTTTACTACTTGTATTTGTAAAAATAACAAGAATTATAATGTTTGACTTAGAATTAATTATAAGTTTATAATTTTATAAATTTTATTTTCTTACTTATATTATTAAAATCTTGAGTTGATTTAATTTAGATACGAACTAATAAATTCATTACGAAATTTTCGGCATAACGCCTAAACTTTTACAATGAAATTTGTGTTATTCATTTTGTCTTGATATTTTGATATTTTGTCTTGATCTAATAAATGTTTCTTGTAAATAGATGAAATAAATCAATTTAAGTGACGGTGTGATGTTTATTGGCATTTACATCACTTTTATTGTAAGGCATATTATTTAAAATGTCAGCTATTGACAAATCTGAAAAGAATTTTGTAAAAAGCAATGAAATAAATCAAAACTACAGGATGTTTATTGGATGCCTATCATTGGAATTTGAGAACTGTGAGCTAAAAGAGTATATGTGTCACAAGCTCAGAGAGCACAACGCCCACAAATTCGCCGATGTGCATATGATTATCGGTTTGTGGTGGAAAGAAACTCTTCTTTGCAAAGAGGTACGCACATCTTATAAAAGGTTCGAAAATAATATTTGCTGGGATGAATGGATTGAATTTCAAATTAGCTACAAGGATATACCTCTAGATTCCATAATTACATTTGATTTATACAATCCATGTTCAGTAGAATCATCGATTGGCGCTGATAATGATCACTCAAAAGACTGCTGTAAGCACGTTGCTGGTTGTTCAGTCCCGCTATGGGATAAATACAGTTGTATTCGTCAAGGAGAATGTTGTTTAAAGTTGTGGTTAGACAAGCACTCGGATACACAGCTGAAGTCGTCATCACCTGGTTTACCGTTTGAATATTCGTCACAAAGTCAACCATTTGCGAAGACGGACAATGTTCAAGAGAATCAGCATATTAGACTTATTACAAAGCATTCATCAATTGTGAATGATCATCATAAATTGGCGGAACTAGAATTAATTCAAAGGAATGACATATCAGCGGTACATACATCTAATACACTTAAATGGCTAAATAGTCTATCATTAGTAAAGCTTAGTATGAAAGTAACAGAGCAGCGAAAGCAAATGAACTCATTATTTCTTAATATAAAATTTCCGAATGTGCGTGTTATCAACAGCGATAATGATAAAGAAGTTAATTCCATACAAATGCATTTTTTTGAACTAGGTAGTGAAGCGAAACCTTTAAATCCACCAAAGGAAGAATTCTACCCTTGCCCTGACGGTGAACTCGGTAAAGACAATATATTCGAGCAGATGCATTTACGATTAGCTAGAAGTAACAGATCTGGCAATAAGGATACACGACCAAATCTAAGCGACCGAGAAAAATTATTTGAAATTATAAAATATCCTCCATTATCTTCTTTGCATTCAGATGAATTGGATTTGGTATGGAATTATCGATATTTTATTTCGGCATACCCGAGAGCTCTCCCGAAATTTCTGCTATCAGTTCATTGGTCAAATCCAGAAGAAGTAAGTCAGGCAACTGAACTATTAAATGCTTGGACTAAAATAGATATCGATGAAGTTATTCTTTTGCTTGGTTCGGAATACTCACACGATAGTGTACGATCTTTTGCCATCAATTGTCTACGACAATCAAATTTAGATGACATATGTTTTTTCCTACCACAACTAATTCAGGTTTTACGCTATGAAAATAAGGTCAAATTAAAAAGAGAAACAAACGACAATCGTTCACTTTCAAATACAAAATCACCTGCAAACCGCAAAACATCAAAGAAAGTTGTACTTTCGGAGTTAGCCAAATTTCTTATTGAGAAATCATGTTCTGATCTTAAGATTGCGACCGGCTTCTATTGGTACTGTAAGGTTGAATTTGAATGGATGTGCCGGATCGATCGAAATAGTCCATTTATACTTTCTTATCAATGTATATTTTCTGAATTATTTTCGCAGCTCCGTAATCATAGCGAAAAAAGTCGAAAAATATACCGTCAACTGTCACAACAGCGTAAGCTAATCGAGAAGCTTATAGAGCTATCATTAATACTGAAAAAGCATCATGGCAGTAATGCGAACCGCCAGGAAAAGCTGTTTAGCATATTAAGTCAGGAAGAAAATATTCTTAATTACAACTTTGTTAAATTTCCCGAACCATTTCCTTCACTGATAGACCCTAATGTTATCATTACTGGTATATACGCCGATAAGTGTAAGGTTTACCAAAGCGCTCAGCTTCCATGTAAAATTGTTTTTCGTAGTATTTTTGACGATAAACGTAAGGACTTTCACACTGTGATCTTCAAAAACGGCGATGATCTTCGTCAAGATCAACTTGTGATGCAGTTAATTAATCTAATGGATAAGATAATGAAACAAGATCAGTTAGATCTGCAATTGACACCCTATGAGGTCTTAGCAACAGGCTACAACGTTGGACTTGTCGAATATGTCGAATCTATGACTCTACGAACGATAAAACAAACACACCAAACTATTCGCAATTACTTCCTTTCGATAAGTAGTAAGCATAACGTTGACAAACACCTGCAAATAAAAATCGACGCGGATTTACTGGATTCTTATGTGAGGAGCTGTGCTGGATACTGTGTTATTACTTATCTTCTTGGTGTTGGTGATAGACATTTAGACAATTTAATGTTAAGGCCCACCGGACAAATCTTTCACATCGATTTTAGTTTTATCTTTGGCCGTGATCCGAAGCCGCTTCCACCTGCCGTTAAAGTGAATAAAGACATGATCATCGCTATGGAAGAGAAGGTGACTGACTTCAGAAAACATTGCTTTACAGCATTTTTACACCTCCGTCGGCATGCAAATGTAATTTTTGATTTGTTATCGGTAATGTTAGACGCTAGTATTGCAGATATATCAAGTGAACCTCACAGAGTTGTTACCAAAGTATACGAAAAATTTCATTTTCATTTAGACGACGAATCTGCTGTATCCTATCTCCAACGAACAATAGATCAGTCCATAAGTGCTCTTGTACCACAACTAATGGATATCCTACACGGCTTTGCAACTTCCGTGAGGTAGTGATGCTGAATCAAATGGTCTTGACATTGAATTTTTAAATGTACATGTTTAGTGTAAATATAAAGACTAATGTTTTCATCAAGAAAAAACTGCTTTAATGCAGTTTTAAAACGTATATTTACTGAAAATTGTACAGTTGCTTGAAAAGTAGTCGCTTTCGATCGCTTTGTCAAGAGTAGCATTTTCTTTTAGCATTCTTTATTATTCATTTTCTCAAATTGGAATACCCTATGGAATAAATTGTAAAATTTTTAATTAAATATAAAATTAAAATAATTAAATTTTTTATCAAATTTTTAATTTTTTAAATAACAATTCATTATATTAACTTAAAATACGTTATTTGATGAATTTTTATTTGTTTTAAATTAAATACGGTGGAAATCAACCGTAAATCAACGGTAGGCTGTGTAGATTTCTCCCACATTTTAATGTATCGCTTTTAATTATACCATCATTGATTTCACACACTACTTTATATAAATTGTGATTCCGATTTTGACTGAACATTACGAGCCATGTTTAATAAAAGAATGTTGACTGTACTTTATTTTAATCCGCTATGAACTGATGATATTTTTAATTAAGTCTATTGTTAAGAATGCACCACCTATTGTGATCATCTTTCTAATCGTTTCTATGCAATAATTTCAGATTTTAATTAAACAACAAAGATTTAGTTTATTTTTGATCGAAACTAGTTTATGCAAAAACGTTCAGTTGTAGAACACATTGAACTTTGTGATTGGCAATCGACAAACTAGTATTCGTCAGTTGTAAAACTAACAAAACTAGTTTTGTCAGAAGACATCCTAAATCTTTGTTCCTTAAAAATTAAAATATGAAATTATATAGAATCCGATTAGAAAATGGATCACAACAGGTGGTGCACATGCTAAATCATTCTATATATAAAATATAATTTGTTGTTACACCTGCCCTGAAACACCAAATGGTGTGCTGATAAATAAATCACTGTTTTCCTCATGAGGAGGCATAAACACCAGGCAGCATTCTATATATCCTCATCAAACAAAGAAATAACCGAATTATTCTTGCAATATTCTAAGTCGTTACGTATGCCCAGTCATCCTATGGGTGACGACAAACTTCAACAACGGTATACGCGTTTCGCTCTAACGGAGCTCATCAGTACTGTGACTTTAATAATCATCCATATGGTCCTTAACACACGCTTAAACAGAGTTTAAAGCTCGAAAAGCAGAACTACCCATAATCTGAATCATCAGAGGAGTTTAGCCTAAGCTCTGTGCATGACAGTGCGTATTGCAGTTTAACCACGCATCAGGCACTAAATTCCTTCTAATAGAAATGCTGTTTAACAGGGACACTTTAAAGTGTGCAAATATATAAAATATAATTTGTTGTTACACATGCCCTGGGACACATAATTTGTCGAATAATTTGGAGTGTAGAGGAGCAGGGAATGAGTTAATCTTAAGGATAGGGAAGCAGGACGAGATTCATCGAGATATGAAATATGTAAGTATGGAAGCCAATTGCGAGTCAGTACATGATGGGTCAGGATAATCAAACAAAACTGCACTCAATGGCTGATTGTGGGATGACAGGAAAAATTAAAAATATGTTTGTGCTAAAACGGCGGTGACGTATGAGAACGCAAACTGCTGAGTTTGCAGTACATTGAAGAGGTTGAAGAATTGTTTTGGGATAGTTAGAGAATCGGCTAATGCAATAATCGATTTGAGAAAATAAAAGGGCGGATTGTTGTAAATCAACTTCCAGAATGAACCAAAGAGGTTTTATTCAACACTTCTTCTTCTTATTCTTCAGCCTTTGTCCCGCTTTGAGGCAGGGTCGGCTATGTGAGATTTAGCCCTTCATTTCGCTCTATTTTCGGCTTGGTCTGGGTGAAGTCCAGCTGCCTTGAGATCTGTGTGAAGGCCATCTAACCATCGGTGTTTGGGTCGACCTCTGGCGTTTGCCTATGATCTCATAATTTAAGGCGGTCTTTGCAAGGGAATAATTTTCACTCCGCAACACGTGGCCATACCACTGGAGTCTGGCCCCTTGCATTTTATTTACGATAGGGGCGACGCCGTATCTTCGGAGGATGTCCATATTTCTCACGTGGTCATACCGGGTAATTCCGCTTATCCACCGCAGCATTTTCGTCTCAATGACCGCAAAGCTTCGTTCCGCTACCTTGGTAATAGACAAGCACTCTGTGTCGTACATAGCCACAGGCCGAATGATTGAGCGGTAGATCTTTGATTTCAGGTGATCCTTGATGCGACGGTCACATAAAACACCTGTTGTCGCTCGCCATTTTATCCACGCTGAGCTTATTCGTGCATTGACTTCATAAGTCACGTCGTCGCTTGCCGAGAGTATGGTTCCGAGATACTTGAGCCGGTCCGTTCGTCTCTGGTCAAAGCCATTAATATTGATGGTGCCACTTTCATGTGGGTCTGTTGTGAGGTATTCGGTCTTGTCTAGATTAAGTCGTAGTCCGTATTGTGCGAGTCGGTTATTCCATACAGTAGTTGATTCCTCCAGGTCCTTTTTGTTGTCCGCCGCCAGCCAGACATCGTCAGCGTAAAGAATGGTATATGGAATCGACTTTTGAATATCACGCGTTATAGCGTTCATAACTGTGTTGAATAATGCCGGTGAGAGAGCACTTCCTTGATGGACTCCCACTGATATTTGAAATGGCTGTGACATTCCAGCTGCGCTTAGAACCCGACTTTCGATATTCTCGTAGAGCAGCATCACCCATCGGATTAGATGTTCCGGGACTTGATGCTGACGCAGCGCATACCATATTAATTCATGTGGTACACGATCAAAAGCCTTTCAACACTAAACATCTAAAATCAAAAAAGAACAATGAAATCAAACATGGTCAAAAACCGATAGCAATCGAAGTCGTTAATACATCATTATTCCACACTGAGTAAGTTCTTCATTCCCGATATCTGATGGGCTTGCGTATTGTCCTGTTCGATCGCTGCAGGTAAGTTGTAGTTGGGATTTCGACGTTTTCTACGTGAGTATCAGTCTGATCACCACAGGTTTCGTTGATTGTGAGAGTGTTATCTTCTTTTGATTGAGTTGATTCTTCTCTTTCTTTATTATTTGTCTTTTCTGGCTGTTTCGAAAAATCGAGATCATCCCTGTTGTCGCCTTCGCTTGCTAGATTCTGCATCGATACATTTTGTACTCGTCCGAATTGATCTTGAACTGTCGAGTACACCGGGTTAGAATTAATTAGCCTGACGCTTTCAACTAACGGGTCGAATTTCGATGAGCGATTATTTTGTCGCATCAGTACACTTCCACCCTCGCTTAGCCATCTAGGCAGCTTATGGCATGGTGGAAATCGTCGCAAGAATGGAAAGAGCTTATTATGCGGTCTTTCGTTAGTCAATGTACATAATAACCTGCGGATGAATGACAGCGCGTCGGGAAGCACACTTACCCACTTTGTTATCGGCATGTTCCTCGTCTGTAAAGCCAACAGGATTTCTTTCTATAAGATTCCATTGTCTTTCACACTAACCGTTCCCTTGCGGTCTGTAAGGGGTAGTTTGACTTTTGCATATCCCCATGTCCGATAACCATTGTTTAAACGACAGTGACTCGAAGGTAGAACCTTGGTATGAATGTATCGATTGAGGACAGCCATACATCAATATGATTTGTCGGATGCACCTTATTGCTGATTCCGACGAAGTGTCTCTAAGAGCGAATGCAAATGGGTAGCGACTAAATCCGTCTAAGTGGTGAAAATATACCTTGACCCGTTTATTGATCGTGGATAGACCATATATAATCTATGGATATTCTTTCTAGGAGAGAGGTGGCTTTGATAATATGCAGATCATCCGGCGGCTTGTAGAATCCGGGCTTTATACAGCAACATGTCCTATAATTTGCGACAACGGATCTTACTTCGTCAACGGAATAAGGTAAATTTCTACATAGCACAAAGTGTAGCATCCTCGTAACACCTGGATGTACCAAATTTTCATGCATAAATTTTAGGTCATCTAGATGGCTTATCGAGCCATTTACGTCCCGCGACATAGCATCAACGAACACGTTTTTTGAACCTGGCCTATATTCAATGGTATAGGGGGAATTTGAAAGTTCCATTTTCCGTGACGCCTGTTGTCGATCATAAAAGAAACAAATCTTCGATCCGTTATTAGGTTGAACCGTCGATTTAGTAGGAAGTTCTTTCATATTCTTATGAATTCGATTATCGCGTACGCTTCCTTTTCGACAATGTAATGTCGTCTCTCGTGTACGTTCAGAGTACGCGAGAAGGCAACCGGTCGTCTTTGTTACAATAAGGCTAATCCGATGGCGTTCTCAGATGCATCTGTTTCGACGGAAAACGGAATTTGCTCATTAATTATGAGAGTACATGAGTCACTTATATCCTTTTTAAAAACTTTGATCGCACGCAGCGATTGTTGACTTAGCAGAAACGTTGTGCCTGACTTGGTAAGTGGTGACAACTTTGCGAAGAAATTCTTTATCCATCTACTATAATAGGAGAAGAATCCGAGTAAGCGTTTGAGCGATGTCGCATCATTAGGTATTTTGAGATTTTTCAGATATGTTAGTCGATTTGGGTCAGGTTTCATTGTATTAAATGAAATCTCATACCCCAGTGTCCTGATCTTTGTGACACAGTATCCTGATTTCTCTCTATTTATCTTGAGACCGAATCTGTTTAGCGCTTCTTTAAATTGGGCAAGATTTAAGTCATGATCCAATTTGGAATTTCCACAAATAATGACGTCGTCGAGATATACAAAGATACCGTTCAATTTATTAACGTCGATGAAATTGTTCATGTATCGCTGAAAGCATGATACGCCATTCGTGACTCCCATCGGTATGCGTTTGAATTGGTAAAGGCGACCATTCGCCTCAAACGCAGTAAAATGCCTTTTACTGGGGTCAATCTCAATTTGATTATAAGCTTCATGCAGGTCGATGAGGGAATAATATCGATGTTTTGATATTTCATTCGCTAGTTCTGCGATTTTTGGTTTGGTAGTTGGTAGGCATCAAGGTATGTAAATCGGTTTATAGTTTGAGAGAAGTTCACGACAAGACGTTTTCTTCATGTGGCTCTAGAGATGACGACCTGGCTATCCATGGTGACTGACTTGGTTCTATGATGTCATTTTTGATCATGCGTTGGATTTCGTTCTGAATGAATCAATCATCGACTCTGCTGAATCTGCCGCTCTTGGTCGCAATAGGAAAAGTTTCAGTCGACAAGTTTTTGAACAATAGCGGTGCGTCAATCGTAAAAGCAGCTGAAAAGACGATTTTCAAGTCTGCTAGAGGATCACCGAATTCGATCGCGAACGTCTTATGCAATTTCTAGAAGGGTATTCCCAGTATAGCATCTGTACACAAATGCGGAAGAACGTAGAATTCAATTTGTGAATATGTTTTCTTGTTTTATCATATATTGACTACATACTTTTCTGACGCTTTTTTGGTTGTCTCCGAAGCCAAATAAATCCGGGCAAAGGTCATGCAAGTCTCGATTTTTAGCATTCGCACGACTCTCTTGTCACTAAAGTTGTGTGAGCTGCCAGTATCGATTATTGTCTGTAACTTTGTGTTGTGAATGAACACATGTGTCTTCAGTTGGTGCGCATCTAAGCCTTTAGATGGGTTCAAAGTCAGTGAGGAGAGCAGCACGGCGGACAATGATTCTGTTTTGTTATAGCACACACTCGTGAAAAATTTCCAAGTTTCCCACATTTATGACATTTGATGGATCTAGCCGGATATTCGATTCGGGAATGCTGTCTCCCTCCGCAAAACAAACAAGTAGGCTTGTTCCCTTGGAATCTATATCTCACACTAAGTCGATTAAGATGTTGCAGTTCGTTGTTTAAGCCTTCACTCGTTGTTGTAGGTTCCTCTCTGAAAGGTTCAGGCGCACTCTGAATTTGTGCTAATTCGTGTCTGTCATTGCCTCCAGGCTGATTACTTTTGTTGTACAGTCCGACACTGCTGAGCAGTTAATGATTTGGCAATGGTGATAGCCTTGTCTAAATCTAATTTGTCGAATTCCAGCAATCGTTGTCTGATCGAATTCCAGCGGATACCACGTATAAAGGCATCTTGAATATAATCATTTTTGGCTTCGTATGCTGTCACAGTTCTGAAATTGCAGTCCTTCGCCAAGGATCGTATCACTTGAATAAAGGTTTCGATGTTTTCCTCATTTTTCTGCCCGCGGATCGATAAAATGTGACGGACGAGTACCTCGTTTGGAGGTTTTATGTACATTCGCTCTAATACTGTCATGGCTTCATCATACGTCGAGCAGTTTTCAATTAGTTCGTATACACGAGATACTACATGCATTAGAAGCTATTCTAATTTGTCGGTTTGGTGGGTTGATGATAGAACATAGCTGAAATTGCGCTTCCATAATTAAAATTTCGTTGGACTTTCGGGTTATTCAGTAGGTACATTAAATCTTTATAATCGAACATTCGATTTCGGAACGTTCGTGTCAACTTACTGGAATCATTGCCGATGCTCGTCGGATGACATAGAGTTGAATAAATAGTTGTAAATCAACTTCCAAGATGAACCAAAGAGGTTTTATTCAACACTAAACATCTGAAATCAAAAAAGAACAATTAAATCAAACATGGTCAAAACCGATGGCAATTGAAGTCGTTAAATATTAAGGTATAGACGGGAATTGCGAGTCAGTACATGATGGGCTAGGATAATTAAACAAAACTGGACTCAATGGCTGATTGTGGGATGACAGGAAAATTGAAAAATATGTTGAAAATATGTTTGTGACCAAAACGGCGGTGACGTAAGAGAATGCAAACTGCTGAGTTTACAATGCATTGAATAGGTTGGAGAGTAGTTTTGGGAGAGTTAGCGAATCGGCTAACGCAATAATCGATTTGAGAAAATAAAAGGGCGGATTGTTGTAAATCAACTTCCAGGATGAACCAAAGAGGTTTTATTCAACCCTAAACATCTGAAATCAAAAAAGAACAATGAAATCAAACCTGGTCAAAAACCGATGGCAATCGAGGTCTTTAATACATCATTTTTCCACACTGAGTAAGTTCTTCATTCCAGATATCTGATAGGTTTGAGTATTGTCCTGTTCGATCGCTGCAGGTAAGTTGTAGTGGTGATTTCGACGTTTTCTACGTGAGTATCAGTCTGATCACCACAGGTTTCGTTGATTGTGAGAGTGTTATCTTCTTTTGATTGAGTTGATTCTTCTCTTTCTTTATTATTTGTCTTTTCTGGCTGTTTCGAAAAATCGAGATCATCCCTGTTGTCGCCTTCGCTTGCTAGATTCTGCATCGATACATTTTGTACTCGTCCGAATTGATCTTGAATTGTCGAGTACACCGGGTTAGAATTGATTAGCCTGACGCTTTCAACTAACGGGTCAAATTTCGATGAGCCATTATTTTGTCGAATCAGTACACTTCCAACCTCGCTTAGCCATCCCGGCAGCTTATGGCGTAGTGGAAATCGTCGCAAGAATGAAAAGAGCTTATTATGCGGTGTTTCGTTAGTCGATGTACATAATAACCTGCGGATGAACGACAGCGCGTCGGGAAGAACACTTACCCACTTTGTTATCGGCATGTTCCTCGTCCGTAAAGCCAGCAGAATTATTGATCTTAAGGATAGGGAGGCAGGACGAGAGTCATCGAGATATGAAATATGTAAATATGGACGCCAATTGCGAGTCAGTACATGATGGGTCAAGATAATCAAACAAAACTGCACTCAATGGCTGATTGTGGGATGACAGGAAAAATTAAAAATATGTTGAAAATATGTTTGTGCTCAAACTGCTGAGTTTGCAGTACATTGAAGAGGTTGGAGAGTAGTTTTGGGAGAGTTAGCGAATCGGCGAACGCAATAATCGATTCGAGAAAATAAAAGGGCGGATACAAGGAAAAGACATGAACGAAAATCGATCAACCTATGAATGCAACGAATATGACGGAGTTGCAGGAACGAGAAGCGGACTTTATCGAAAAATGGCTTAAGAGAAAGGTGGTTGTCAAAGTAGAAATCGAGGAATACGATATCATTAACCATAGTAAGAATGTTTGAGTAGATATATTTGTTAGGTTGGTTAATGTTGCGGTGAGAATGGAATTATCCACATGATTTTTGACTTTGCAGGATTTAGTGATAAGTGAAACGAAGAAAGGTGCTGGAAAACGGATAAGAGGCAAGCGGAGGAAGTGGATGCAAGATCATCGATTTGAGAGGAGTGTAGTTAAGCCTAGGGGAGAATGTTAAGAAGAAGGCTCGAAAAATTGTTCAAAGATCGAAAGCGATACAACCCATAATCTGAATAATTGTAGAGAATAATCGTGCTCTGTTTTTGACAGTGCGAATTGCAGTTTAACAATGCAACATGCACTAAATTCTTTTAAATGCTGTTTTACAGAACACATTCTTTACCGTACGGTATTCTTTACTATCACGTGGATAATTCCTCTCTTACCTCAACATTAACTAACCTAACATAGATATCTACTTAAACATTCTTACTGTGGTTAATGATATCGTATCGCAATGTCACACAAGCAACTGAAACGACCAGTGAGTACTTCATTCTACTGGTGAGTGTTGCCGGATACTCATCGGTCATCTAGAAGTGACATAATGACAGAAAGTCGTGAATCGAAGTCCAGTCTACCAAGCAACAACATTTAGTATAAATACCGTATTTCGTAAGAAATCCTGGACCGTTGTCTACTCAGCACTTCCGTGCACTACTATTATACATGCCGTATCCATTAAGGATCCAACGAGTGCAGCGACAATCTAGCAACAACATCTGCCTAGTGTTTAAGGATGGTCCGCACAGCAATTCGATCTGGTTAAGAGCGTAAGTCTCAGACAATTAAGCAAAGTGTCGGAAACGCCTTTATTTACAATGTCACACAGGCAACCGAAACGACCAGTGAGTACTTCATTCTACTGATGGGTGTTGTCGGGTATTCATTGGTCGTCTATAACTGACATTGTAACTGAAAATCGTGAATCAAAGTGCAGTCTATCAAGCAACGCCATTTAGTGCAAATGCCGTATATATAGTTTCGTACGGGATCATGAAGATCGATTTAAATCGGGACTGGTGATCCTTTGATGGATGCTTATTTATTTATTGAAAAGTTGCTAGGTGACAAAAGGTGACTTTCGCATTAAAAACCAGCTATTGAATCCTTCCTTCATGATATCCAATTCTATACACCCTGACTACTAACGACACCATTGTCACAGCCGTTTTCGTTTCGCCCGCTTTTTGCCACATGTTGGTAGCCCCGGGCTCGTCGAAAGGCTGACTACCAACTCTACTCCTTTTGAAATTTGACTCATCCGAGATTCGAGATATCGCTCCCCTTACTTGGCTTGCGCTATTGACTGCTAGGATACGAATCCAGAAAAAGTTGCTAGGTCACACAAGGTGACTTTCGCATTGAAAACCAGCTACAGAATCTTTCATTCATGATATAAACAACCACACGAGGATAATATCAAACCAAATAATGAAGAATATCGGCTCGTGTAAGCAATATTCACAATAGTAATAAGACAGCTTACGGTTTACTGTCCAGTAAAATTTCGAATGAGAACGAAATAAAAATCGGTGTGTGGTGGATGTTAGGTATTGCGAATATTAGGTATCGCCCACACCAAATATAGAACACATTAATTGTGTAATTTGGTGTATAAGCCAAAATAAACTAGCATTTCGGCGACAATGAGTTAAGCAGAAGCAGTAACAGGACCGAAAGACGAAATGTAGGCGTGGACTCACTGCTGATGAGGTCCACCCACGCTGATTGTAGTGTACAGTGTTGCTGATAGGATTCAAACAACCACACGAGGATAATATCGAACCGAATAATGAAGAATAGCAGATCGTGTAAGCAATATTCACATATATATTATTGTATATATTATATATGTATATACTTATATATGTATATATATTATTGTATATATCATATATGTATATACTTATATATGTATATATATTATTGTATATATAAATGCCGTATTTCGTAAGAAATCCTGGACCGTTGTCTACTCAGCACATCCGTGCACTACTATTATACCTGCCGTATCCATTAAGGATCCAACGAGTGCAGCGACAATTCAGCAACAACCTCTGCCTAGTGTTTAAGGATGGTCCGCACAGCAATTCGATCTGGTTAAGAGCGTAAGCCTCAGACAATTAAGCAAAGTGTCGGAAACGCCTTTATTCACAATGTCACACAGGCAACCAAAACGACCAGTGAGTACTTCATTCTACTGATAAGTGTTGTCGAGTACTCATTGATCGTCTAGAAGTGACATGGTGACTGAAAGTAATGAATCGAAGTCCAGTCTATCAAGCAACACCATTTTGTATATATATAATTAAAGTAAACACAAAAACTTAAAACATGAATATACCAAAGAAAGAAAAATATCAGAAAATAGCCCCGATAATTTTCTGATACACCAACTGGTATCAACAAACACCACTTTTACAAGTGGATTGATATCACATAGAACAATTATTACTTTCTTTGCTATATTCATGTTTTAAGTTTTTGTGTTTCTGTTATAAATTTGATAAAGCTTATAAAAAGTGAAATGTCGTATTAATTTCTTCGTTAAAACTGGTTTATTTTAAATCACGTATTCACATGATGGATTCCAGTCGTCAATTACATTCAGAACCTACATTGAGAAAATTTTAACAGCTTAAACACACAATATACTGACGAAGTCCATATAAAAGACGAAACGTTTAAATAAATTATAAGTGTCTTTGCCTGTTTTCTACACTTCATTAAAGTATATATATATATATATATATATATATATATATATATATATATATATATATATATATATATATATATATATATATATATATATATATATATATATATATATATATTTTTATATATACTATGTTTTTGGCAACTTTTACAACTATGAAACTGGAGCTTATTAGCTCCCGGAGCACAGTTTAACCCAGTCAGATATAAAATTATAAAAATGTATCCTCCAAAGGATCCTGTGAGAAAGCAAGCAACGACAGCAAGTAAAATTCCTGCCGAATAAAATTAGGATGGTCCGGAATGCACATGGTTAGTTTAAAGAGGCTAGGCCCATGCTACCACGTTAGCAAATTCTCGGAAATGCCTATTTAATATATCACAAGGCAGCCGAAACGACTGATGGTAGTTCACCCTACTGATGAGTGATGCCGGCTACCTTCAGCTCGTCTAGGAGTGATAAGGAAGTCTGCTCTACTTGTAATCGAACTCCGGTTTTTGGCAACCTTTACAACTATGAAACTGAAGCTTATTAGCTCCCGGAGCACAGTTTAACCCAGTCAGATATAAAATTATAAAAATGTATCCTCCAAAGGATCCTGTGAGAAAGCAAGCAACGACAGCAAGTAAAATTCCTGCCGAATAAAATTAGGATGGTCCGGAATGCACATGGTTAGTTTAAAGAGGCTAGGCCCATGCTACCACGTTAGCAAATTCTCGGAAATGCCTATTTAATATATCACAAGGCAGCCGAAACGACTGATGGTAGTTCACCCTACTGATGAGTGCTGCCGGCTACCATCAGCTCGTCTAGGAGTGATAAGGAAGTCTGCTCTACTTGTAATCGAACTCCGGTTTTTGGCAACCTTTACAACTATGAAACTGAAGCTTATTAGCTCCCGGAGCACAGTTTAACCCAGTCAGATATAAAATTATAAAAATGTATCCTCCAAAGGATCCTGTGAGAAAGCAAGCAACGACAGCAAGTAAAATTCCTGCCGAATAAAATTAGGATGGTCCGGAATGCACATGGTTAGTTTAAAGAGGCTATGCCCATGCTACCACGTTAGCAAATTCTCGGAAATGCCTATTTAGTATATCACAAGGCAGCCGAAACGACTGATGGTAGTTCACCCTACTGATGAGTGCTGCCGGCTACCATCAGCTCGTCTAGGAGTGATAAGGAAGTCTGCTCTACTTGTAATCGAACTCCGGTTTTTGGCAACCTTTACAACTATGAAACTGAAGCTTATTAGCTCCCGGAGCACAGTTTAACCCAGTCAGATATAAAATTATAAAAATGTATCCTCCAAAGGATTCTGTGAGAAAGCAAACAACGACAGCAAGTGAAATTCCTGCCGAATAAAATTAGGATGGTCCGGAAAGCACATGGTTAGTTTAAAGAGGCTATGCCCATGCTACCACGTTAGCAAATTCTCGGAAATACCTATTTAATATATCACAAGGCAGCCGAAACGACTGATGGTAGTTCACCCTACTGATGAGTGCTGCCGGCTACCATCAGCTCGTCTAGGAGTGATAAGGAAGTCTGCTCTACTTGTAATCGAACTCCGGTTTTTGGCAACATCTACATATATATATATATATATATATATATATATATATATATATATATATATATATATATATATATAATTGTAGATGTTGCCAAAAACCGGAGTTCGATTACAAGTTGAGCAGACTTCCTTATCACTCCTAGACGAGCTGATGGTAGTCGTCTAGGAGTGATAAGGAAGTCTGCTCTGCATGTAATCGAACTCCGGTTTTTGGCAAAATTTACAATTATGAAACTGAAGCTTTTTAGCTCCCGGAGCACAGTTTTACACATTCTACGATTAAATTATAAAAACGTATCCGACAAAGGGATCCTGTGAGAAAGCAAGCAGCGACAGCAATTAAAATTCCTGCCGAATAAAATTAGGATGATCCGGAAAGCACGTTGTTAGTTTAAAGAGGCTATGCCCATGCTACTACGTTAGCAAATTCTCGGAGATGCCTTTTAAATATATCACAAGGCAGCCGAAACGACTGATGGTAGTTCACCCTACTGATGAGTGCTGCCGGCTACCATCAGATCGTCTAGGAGTGATAAGGAAGTCTGCTCTGCATGTAATCGAACTCCGGTTTTTGTCAAAATTTACAATTATGAAACTGAAGCTTTTTAGCTCCCTGAGCACAGTTTTACACATTCTACGATTAAATTATAAAAACGTATCCGACAAAGGGATCCTGTGAGAAAGCAAGCAGCGACAGCAATTAAAATTCCTGCCGAATAAAATTAGGATGATCCGGAAAGCACGTTGTTAGTTTAAAGAGGCTATGCCCATGCTACTACGTTAGCAAATTCTCGGAGATGCCTTTTAAATATATCACAAGGCAGCCGAAACGACTGATGGTAGTTCACCCTACTGATGAGTGCTGCCGGCTACCATCAGATCGTCTAGGAGTGATAAGGAAGTCTGCTCTGCATGTAATCGAACTCCGGTTTTTGGCAAAATTTACAATTATGAAACTGAAGCTTTTTAGCTCCCGGAGCACAGTTTTACACATTCTACGATTAAATTATATATATATATATATATATATATATATATATATATATATATATATATATATATATATATATATATATATATATATCACTATGTTTTCCTCATGAAGAGGCATAAACACCAGGCAGCATTCTATATATCCTCATCAGATCAAGAAATAGAACCGAATTATTCTCGCAATATTCAAAGTCGCTACGTATGCCCAGTCATCCTATGTGTGACGACAAACTTCAACAACGGTATACGCGTTCTATTCCATTTCTTGATCTGATGAGGATATATAGAATGCTGCCTGGTGTTTATGCCTCTTCATGAGGAAAACATAGTGATTTATTTACGAGTACACCATTGTGTGTCCCAGGGCAGGTGTAACAACAAATTATATTTTATATATTTGTACACTTTAAAGTGTCCCTGTAAAACAGCATTTCTATTAAAAGTAATTTAGTGCCTGATGCATGTTTAAACCGCAATACGCACTGCCATGCACAGAGCTTATGCTAAATTTCCTCTGATGATTCAGATTAAGGGTAGTTCTGTTTTTCGAGCTTTAGACATTGTTTAAGCGTGTGTTAAGGTGCCTATGGATGATTATTAAAGTCACGGTACTGAACAAAATTTAAGTCATGTGTCGAGAAGGTGAGAATCGAGGAGGTATTTGAATGTGATAAAGGAGGGATCGCGGCGGACATTAGAGTGAGCTGATTCCAGGCGAGATGGCGGCAACGAGGAAGGATCGGAGACCGTAGTTTTTGAAGTAATCGGAAACGTGAAGTTATCAATTAGAAATCAACCTATTTTTTTGAAATTTTAGGTAGTCAAGTGCGTTCTGTTGTCCTGTTTATTATTTTACTTTCTATAGAATCAGACTTTTATAGTAGTGTTGGTTTGTGTGGACTTGAACTTGTTGACTTCGCAAGCGGTATCGAGCGTGTTACAGTTTGCAGTTATACGAACATTTTAGTCGGTTATTCAAATGTTTGCAGTCTTCCGGCTCAGTTATCTGAACTTAAATTCCTAGTAGCATCAAAACGTTTTGATGTATTTTGTATGACCGAAACATGAACACATGCCAACATTTCGAATGATTTTGATGCCATTCTCAACTATTTTCTAATGTGGTCGGATCGCTCATGTGATAAACGTGGAGGTGGGGTAGCTGCCTATGTGCTAAATAGTCTCCTGTTATCGAACATTTTCTGCTGTTCGCCACGAGATCGGATCGTCATTCGACGGTCTCGCTTTTACACTGTGAAATAGTTAGCGATCTATATTATGTATCCTTTATCGCTCTCCATCCTATTAATTACGATTTGACTCTCTTAAACGACATTTGCTAAGTTTATCTTCGTATCCTCTGATTCTGCTATTAGCTGACTCTAAGATTGGGAAAGTAGCTTTTCACGACCACATCACAAAATTGAGAAAGTATTGAGTGACTTTCTATTACTCGAAATGCTACTGGTTTAACATATTAAAAAACTACTTGTGTGAGAGAGACGCCTTCTATCCTCGGTTTAGTCTTTACTGTGCAGACCATTCTTAAACACTAAGCAGAGGTTGTTGCTGGATCGTCGCTGCACTCATTGGATCCTTAATGGATACGTAATGTATAATGGTAGTGCTAGGATGTGCTGAGTGAAGAACGGTCTATGATTTCTTACGAAATTCGGCATGTATATAAATTGGTGATGTTTGATAGATTGGACTTTGGTCCCGATTTGCAGGAAGTGGCATTATTCCTGAAAATCGTAAATCAAAGTCAAATCTCCAAGCATTGCAATTATCCACTAATTGTAACAATTGTAAATTATAGATTATTATAATTTATAATTTTTATTTTATAAATTTAATTTTTTTAAATTAAATTAAATTTTTATTTTTTTAATTAATTTAATTTTATAAAATTAAATTAATTTTTAATTAACATAATTTTCAATGTAAATTTTATATATTTAGATTTTACAAATTATTGTAATTGATATTTTATTCTAATTAATATTGTAATTTTTAAGCATTTAAAATGTTTACAAAATTATTTTTGTTTAAAGATAACATATTGGTAGTTTAAAAATTAAGTTACTAAATTAACCCCTGTAAAACCCGAGATGAGCGAAGAGAATATTCATATGTACCGGGCACTAATGGACTGGCCAACAGCCATTCTAACAAGTAAAGCTAGATCGTTATCTAATCCAGGTACGGCGGTTAAGCATTTGAGATCAAATTTTCTAAATTTACGGTATTGTTAAGATCTTTTAAAACTAGTTGAAGTTGAGGCTGAAGTCGAAAATGAGTATGTGTGTTATGCTAAAGATCAAACGTTGTCACGCAGTGAATCTCAAAAAGACGCTCTCTGTCAAACCTTAACATCTCTTTTGCAAGGAAAGGTAAGTTCTAATTATCTGTAACATTATTGGATTCCAGTTAAAAGATAAGAATTTATAAGTTGTCTTAAAAAATATGTGTAACGTACATTTTGGAAAATCTGAAATAATGTATTATTAAACATTGTATTTCATTTTAATCACCATGTGATAAGTGACTAACTTGATCAAACAATCATTATACAATCGTTTTTCCTCATATTAGAAATAAGGTGTATTCAGAATATAATCACATTTCCAAACTGTAGTATATCAATTTATATTACTAATAGAAACAAAATTATTTGTTCCTTTATTAAAGAAAATTATATGAACTGATGAATTAATCAATGATTCAAAGCAGATAAAAAGATCTAAAGCAGATTTTAAACAATGCTAAGCAAGTTATACCTGCTTGACATATTTGTTTTATATATAAAAGTATTTAATTTAAATAAATATTAATATATCTACAGATATATTAAACAATAACCAAACAGTATAAGTAGGTAATGCTGATAATATTGTTTTATCTGTTTATATATCTGCACCATTACCTGAACAAATGAAACAGTTCATACTCATATTTGTCTACATTTTCAAGCACAAACATTTTTACCTAAATGAGGTGTTGCCCCAAAAATATACATGTTTCTACACTTTTAGGATCTTTCTTATTCACAACAGACAGTTTTCATCATGATGGAATCTGGAGAATCTAAACTTTGTACTCTCGTTCAATAATAAGATCATGCGGATATTTCTTTAGATTTCATATTTTCTGTTACTTGGTACTACAAAATAAAAATCGTGTGATGCAAAAAGGCAGCAGCATCGTTTAGTTTTTAGTTTTGTATATTTAAAAAATAATCGCATTTTATAATTCAAAATAAGTAATTAAAAGAAATCAAATTAATAAACCTTAAAATCTTTTATTAACATTTCACATGTTATTATAATTTTTTAATTCTTATATTTTTATAATTAATAATTTGCTTATAATTTATTTAAATATTTATTAATTAAAGTTAATAAGTTGATGCAACTTTTATTTTCTATTTAGTATGAACTTGATGCTCGCCTTTTATATGCAAAAGTACTATTTACTCGCGAGTACTTCGAAGACTGCCTGCATTCAGTTCTAAGCGATAATTGGCTGTCGAATTCATTGCTGGATCGATCAAAATACGATAAATGGCGTCAGCTAAGAATAACTATTTTACTGGCATCGTGTTTTGCAATCCACGGTGAATATCAATCACGTTTTCAGCTTAAACAACATGAAAAAAGTGTTTTTTATTTAACCTTCGAATACTCTGTATAATGTCGTTTTATTGTTTCCTTAACTAATGAGGTGATGTGAGGTAAATGAAATAACCTTGTTTATTATTTAAATAATATTCATTATTTTACCGATGTATAATTTCACATTAACTTTTATTTTTAGGTATTTGCTTAGAAAGAACTTCTCGAGATTTAAGTCGAACGCAGTACGCTTCTATGGAAGTGAATCTGGCACAGTCATTTAGGAATTCGAGTGAATTGGGTGTGCAATATTTTAAAGATGTAGCACAAAGCGAAGTTAACAACAGTGCTTTTATCCATGATTGGCTGGTTGAAGTGGCTGTGCACAGAATTCCGTTGTTTATATCTAAGCGGTGGTTAGTGTCATCTATCAAAAGTGTAAATTGTATTTAAAATTAAGTCTATTAATTTTGTTTCTAACGTAAATAATTAAAATTAGAAAAAAATTACATTTTTTTAAATTAATTTTAAAAAATTAAATTTAATTAATTAAATTTTTTAATGATACTGTATATCAAGATTGTTTGATCCCATTCTGTCCAATAAGCTATTTACTAAGTATATATAGTGTGCTGACAAATGGCATTCTTTAATGAACGACGATATTCATAATTTTCAATTAATAAATACGGCTTAATGTGTCATATCCAAACTTTTATAATTCCATATTTTAATGGAACGGGTTGTTCCACCGAGCAATTTCCATTAAAAGATAAAAAAAAACACCTTTTTTATAATTCACATGAATTCAAAATAAATGTTTCGCAACGCAATTGTTTTACTCAAAACAAAGCATACAAGATAATAATCAAAATGTTGTTGTAATACGTCAATAACCAAATCACTCTGATAACGAATCAATACGGTCAAGGTAATTAGTTTCACCTGTGTATGTACATCCAATAAAAACATTGAGCGCTGCTTTTGTGTTGCAACTGTGTCAGGAGTATGTCGTATTGTCTCAATGTCTGTGTAAGTTGTTATCTCACCCTTATTAATTAAGCAATTTATGACAAAGGATAAAACATTGATTTGAAGACTCTTATTCCAGCTTTATTTGGTATAATATTGGGGTATTAACAATAAAACTTTTCATATCAGAGTGTCACAGATGTCATGTATGTAGCTCAACATTTTTTTTGCGCAGAGGAAGCGGATCCAGAATCTGAGCTTCAATTGCTATTTTGTTTAGAAAATGAAACAACAATTATGTGTTCTACAAAGTTGCTTTTTTACGGTTTACTGAACAAATGCTACTTTGTTCAGAATTGTCAGTTTTGCCTAGGATAAGGACAAGGACACAAGCAATTCTACCCGAATGCTGTTCTAAAAATAAAGACTTTTATTATCCAAGTGACATCATAATATAACACACATTGAAAGTGTGCAAATGATGTGGGTATCGATTGAGCACATATATTTTTAAACATTTTATCACTACA
Source organism: Pomphorhynchus laevis (assembly GCA_012934845.2). Taxonomy (NCBI): domain Eukaryota; kingdom Metazoa; phylum Acanthocephala; class Palaeacanthocephala; order Echinorhynchida; family Pomphorhynchidae; genus Pomphorhynchus; species Pomphorhynchus laevis. Next base: position 10,314 of record WNNJ02002915.1, on the reverse strand, counting down.
CAAGTTATCTTTATTAATTAAATATTAATATTTGTTATTCATATTTTTATTTGTTAGCTCAATGCAGGAAACCTTGGAATGGTATAGGAGGTTTCTCAAAGATCTTGGCGAAGGGCCAACATTAAGAGCAATTAGAAACGTGCGTTACGTTAATTTTTATTGTTCACAATATTTTTTCAGATTCTGCTTTCAAAAAATAAAACAGAATAAAAAGTGTTTTTTAAATGCAAAAATTAGAAGCTCTTGGCTTACTAAATGCTATTGACTATAACTATTAGCTGCGACTCTGTGTAGGAGCAAACTTAGAATACTGATTTCTGCGTTGAACCGTGGAAAAAGTGAGCAAATCCAATTGATAATATGTGCTACTTCTTCTCCTCCTCAATCACAGCAGAAAACACTGCACCCGGAAATGCGTTTTGCAGTCAACGAAGACCACATGGAAATGTTCTTCATTGTAAATGTTCATTGTAAATGAACACTAAACATTATCTTTTTCTAACTTAATTTTAATTAGTTTTCATTTTTTCATAAAACGATATAAAAAATGAACATATCAGAACTATACCAAATTTTAATATTACAATATTTAAATTTTTTCAATAGTTAAATTGATCTACTAATCAGATATAATTATCTGAAATACAAAGTTGTAAATCTGAAAGAAATAACTTTACTTTTTAGTATTAATAACGAACAGGAAAGTATAAACCTGCATGCTTTTTTACAACCTTCGTAAGAAAGCTTAACCCGGAATACGCATACCGCCTAGCCCTCAATGGGGCGTTTGGACCTTAGTCTACTAATCACTACAGGGTGGTCTCATCAGTGTGGCTCTCTAGATTCACAACTTCGACAGTACTTTAACCTTAGTAAACCTCTGAAAGGCAATCGCAAAGCACACGCTTTTCCGCTTGTTTATACTAGTCCTACGTCTGGTACGGTTTGCATAAAAGTGCCTTCAGAGGAAGCCATTTCCAACCTTCCACCTTCAACCTTATAACCTTCCAGCCTTACAACCTTCCCAACGAAGGTTTAAAAAATCATACAGGTTTAAACTTTCCTGTTCGTGTTTAATATCAAAAATGCAAAGTTAATTCTTTCATATTTACAATTTAGTATTTCAGATTAGTTAAGCATCATTAATTTGTGTGTTTAATGGTTAATTAATAAATTATGAATCCAACAGTCGATTTAAGTAAATTAAGTAATAGTTATTTTTGTGAGAAATCATATTTAATCAATTATATTTGTATAATAAATATGATGTATATAAACATATATTTATAAAATAAATATAAATAAACATATATTTATATAATAAATATATGATTAAACAATATTTTTCATTATAAATTAAATAATACACCATATTATATAATTGCTGTTACATATTAAGTAAAGTTTAAATCAGTTTAGTTATCTGAAATATGGATCTCTGTATTTATTTAATTACCGGCATTTATTTAATTTTTTGCTACGTTGAAAAATAGGAGCCGATACCTGATAACATATCAGTTCCACCTAATGACCTGCAATCTTAACAATTCAGTTCATAAAATTTTGATGTATAAAAGATTTTAACAATAAAAAAATCAGTTTGATGATCTGATTCTATAAACTCATACATTTCAATGGGATTTTATTTTATTTATTTTTAATATTTAATTTAAAACATTTCTTTAAAACAACACGAAAGAATTCTTCCGTGTTAGTGCCTATTATATGATGTCTAGAAGTGTATAGCGGATTCGCAATGCAAATCACTGCAATCACAATTTCTTTTTAATTCATCTCTAACAAAATGTTTTGTCAAAATACAAATTATTAAACAAATCGCATCAATAGTTTTTAGAGTTTGCTGTGTTTAAGGTTCTTATCAGGCAATATATTGACATATTGGTAAGTCTGGTGAGAGAAGAGAATTATATTGGAACAAAGGATTTCAACGTTGACGGGTATTACACATTTCACTTACATTTTTGTAATATTTTACGCAGAAATATAATTCCAAAGTCACGATTGGAGGAATGTCTTTTTCTTCTAGAGACAGCCGAACATTCTGTACGTATCCTTTATTGATTTCGTTGTTGGACTTAAAATATGCACCCATTTGTATAGTACACATGGTGTTGGCGTTTACTTAAAAATACTTTTATTTATATATAAACTTTGTAAAAACGTTTTGTAAAAAACATTTTACAAAATGTTTCTTATTTTGAAAACAATTCTTTTAATGTTTTTTTCAAACATTAATAATTATATATTTAATATATAATTAATATATTATTTAATTATATATTTATATTTATCAATTAAATCGAGTAATAAGTAACTTGACTTATTATTTTGAATAATAAGTCAAGTAAAATATATTTAAGTATATAAAACATCTATAGTTTTAATGCTCACGGAATATTCAAAAATATATTTTAATTTATACTGAGTGACCCAAATATTATGAATGTTTATCGCCAAGAATCCATTTGATTCGATATCATAAAAGTTAAGAGTTAATGTTTTTACTGTTCTTGATACACCATTTTTCTAATAGACTGTATTGTCCTCTACTTTTGCGTTCCTTATTATTCTCACAATTTTCTACTTTAGACTCTAGCATTATTTTAATATAAATATATTAAAAAATTTATTTATTATAAATTTTATAATTGTTTTAATGACAGAACTGTGTCGAATAATCATTCACAAGATGAATTTGCGCTCTACTATAGTACACTGAGCCATTTTAAAAATGTATCCTAAAAATACTGCAGTATTTTGATACGACAAAGTATCGAAATGAATTTTAAGCATTCTTTATATTTAACACTGATATGATCAGGATATCATAGAATCGGTACTAGTGATCCTTTCCTGGATTATTTCATTTATTTTATCAATTTTGCTAGATCACACAATGTGATTTCGCGTCAGAAACCAGATACGCTGTCATTCCTTCATTACTTTCAACTCCATACTCCTTTTGTATCACAACATGACAGATTTTAGCCTGACATAATGGTATTGTTTCGTTTTCTACTGCCATGCAATGGCACAGCCGGACTCATCAGAAGGCTCTTTACCTTCGTATTTAAACCCAATTTGCACTTTCAGATTCGAACTTAAGTTCTTTCGATCAATGTGTCTACGCCTTACCGACTAGACTAACCATCTAGTATAGTTTAAAATTCAATGAAAGCTTCAATGTGATTTATTTATGAAACTGCATTTTCTATAATAACAGAAATCAAATAATATATAAATATTTAAATATATATATTTTTATAAACTTCTTTATAAATTTGTAGTGCTAATATTATTGATTTATTTTTTAACATTTAATTTTAATGTTTTGTAACTAGCTTCTACTTTTAAGATGCTTCAAGGTTTTTTTTATTTTTTAAAATAAGAATTTTAATTTTTGATTTAGAGCAATGAAGATGTTTTTCTAAGTCTAGATCCAGATCACATTGAAATACGAAATGAAACCAAATCAGTATATGCATATGTTCTAAATATTATCACAATGATGTATTCTAGATTTAATGATAATGAAAAGATATTTGATGTAATTTAGTCTCGATTTCGACACTATTTTTGTTCTTTAATATAGAGCTTTAAGCAATCAATGAAAATATCATTTCAGGATCCAGACGTGTGGTTATCGTTTGCACTGGCATCAATGTCGAACTCTATGGTTAGACAATCTCAATGTGAGCTATTTTTTATATTCTGTTTATAGTATCAATTAGCCTATCGGCTTCTAAAAGAATGTGTATTAATGGAAAATTACGACAAAACGGCACATCTTCTCCTTTCCAAAATTGCGATTGATCACCTTGGGCTGGTAATTCACGATTTGTTTATTTCGTAATTTAATGTATTTACAAATTTATTGAAAATAACCTTTTAATTTAATCCTAACAAATAAACGTATCGTGAGTTTATTTATATTATTTGCCGAATAATTAGGTCTTAATTGCAATGGGAATATTGAAAATGAATATTCTTACATTTTTTTAAAATTTATAATTTTACAAGGCAGAAATTTACAAAATTTAATATAGTAAGCGAACCAATACGCGGTTATATTGTTATAAACGAACCAATATAGTTATAAGCGAACCAATACACGGTTTAAAATTGTATTAATAATTACAATTATCTACCTCAAATGGTTTTACGGATATGGCTATACCCTTTAGTTAAAGATAACTACCATTAGATAAAAGCGAACCTTCTATTGTGTGCTTTTGATATAATGGGCATTTCTTAACGTCTGAAATCATTTTCAAATCATAATATCACATTTTGTTAAAAAAGTTGATAATGATCCATTATTGATAAAAAAATATAGGAGCTGGATCAGGAAAGAAGGTTAAATAATTATTTGATATTTCGCTAACCTCTGTTAGCATATTCAGAAAATTACTGTAATTTTCTGAAATCATTTCCAAGTCATAATATCACATTTCATTTATGTAAATTCGATATTTCTCTCTAGTATAATGAAGCTGAAGAACATATTCGTCATGCAGATGAAGCACATTGTCCAAAAGACAAAATATATTTACATAGAGCAGCGGTAGGATTTTACAAAGCCTTGCGATCGAGCACTATCAAATCCAGATATGCCATTTTGAGGATTGCTCAAGTCGATGCGTACAGGTTATAATTAATTTTGTTTTTGTTATAATTAGTGAATGTTAAAAATATCTTGAATACAATTGTATATCATGTCTTTTTTATTTACAAAATTTATTAAATATTTACAACTACCAATTATATTTAATTTCAAACTCTACAATTTTAGATACGTTCCCATAATACAATTTTAGGTGGATCATATAATTTCTAAATTAATAAATTATAAATAAATAAATCATTTTTGCATAAATTTGCAAAATATTACCCAGTATTTTTCTGATTGTGGCACGATGGTATCCTCACATGTATTGATCAAAATTAAGATCAATACCTGTGAGGATAATAATGTGCCACAAAAGTATGTATCCTTTAATCAAATTTATACATTTTAAATTTATCTTAAAAAATTTATATTATTCTGTAAAGATAAAAGGCGATATTTTATTTGATATTTCGCTAGCTGGTCCTGATAAATTGTGCATAAAAACTATTATATCATTGCAGATTATTTGGTTTTTCTTTTCAACTGATTTCTTAGTAGCTGCTATGTTCCTGAATAGTGGAAAGAAGGTATTATTGAGGTATTGTATAAAGGAAAATATGTACGCCATTAAAATCGACATTTAAATGTCGATTTAAATACTACATTATTTGATTAAATCAAGCCGTAGCTTATATTTAATTCTTTGTAGCATTATGCTAATATGTACTTAAATAATCTAAATTTATAATAATTTTTGAGACTAAAATTGACCGGTAAAAATAAATGTATCGTTAAATGGAGTTTCTGAAGTGGACATTGTCTATAATTAGATGATATAGAATTGCGATGTTTATATATAGTTTATATAGCCTTTGATAAAGTATGGAACGATATAAAAATTAACGTTGAAGGATAAACCATGAAAAATATCTACTAATTTGCATATTATAAGTGAAGTGTTTATAGTTCAAAACTAGTAGTGATTTATCACAACTAGTGGGACACGATCCTTAATGCTGAATTTAGCTTTGACAATATTTAAATGCTATTTGAACGATTTTTTAATTATTTGGGATATTTATTTCTTTGTTAAACGGTAACAAAGAAAAATATATTCAGTTTTACGAAAACTAAAATATAAAAGAATCGATAAAAGAATTATAGTTAATTTGTAATTTTAATTACATAAATTATTAATAATTAATTTTTAATAATTAATTATTAATAATTAATTATTAATAATTAATTAATAATTATTAATTTTAATAAATTTATTAAAAAGATATTATTCTATAAAAAATATTTTAATTTTTCAATAAAATGTTATTCTTCTAATTTGAAATCCTTATTTAAATTAAGTTAAACCATTTTTATATTTAGAATATAGTATTATAAATGGAAAATAAGATATTTTCTTTTTTAATTTACAAATAGCTGATTTTTTTGGTGAGTTTTAACTTTCTGACTTAATGCTTTGTTGTTCTATAGTAAGGTGTTTTTTAGTGCGAAAGAAGCCAATCCTAACGACAGCACAATATTTTTCTTCATTGCCCTTATTTGCGCTTTTCTAGGAGAGGTTGGTGTTTGAACTGGTTAGACATATTTTGAGTGTTTTTCATCTGTAAGAAAGAGCGTTGAGGCTGTAGCTACATTGCGTGAGTTAATTTCAATTTGGCCCAATGATGTTTACGCTGCACATCTCTGTGTTCTAATTATATCCTCACAGAAGAGATACCAGGAAGCTTTTGTCATTTCCGAAAGGCTAGTTGAAAGACATCCCGAAAATATGAAGTAAAAACTTAAATGTATATATAAAATTATAATGTGCATTTTTATTAGATTACTGCTGTTGACTTGTAGCTTAAAAGCAAAACTTAATGGATATCAGGATGCTCTTTCTTTCTTGAACTCCCATTTATGTGACATGAAAACCGAATTTCTGAAAACGTATGTTTTTTAATTTATATTTTTTATTTCTTTTCATATTTTATTGAGTGACTTTTGGTTTCATTCATGTAGTTTTTGATCATTTCGGTATTCGTCATTTCTCAATGACATCTTTTATAAAGATTATATGATATTTCTCTCATCCAATTACTTAGTTCAATCGCACAGTAATGATCCGCCGTAAAATTAAAAATTAATTTTCCATTTGTCGATACATTTTTTTATTATATCTCCAAAATATCTCCAACATTCATTCAGTTATTAATATTTTTATTCTGGAGCTGGAATCGAATTAAAATTTTTATTTCATATTTCGACAGGTTTTTAATTTATATAAATTGATTTAATTTTTATTATTATTTATCATTTTATATCATTTTATGAACCTTTCATTTTATATAATTTAAAATAAACGAACCCATTTTATATTTATGAACTGATTTCATATTTGGGCGGATGATTTTCGCATTTTAAGTTTACAGATTGGTTTAATTTTTCAATTAAATTTATTCAAAAATTAAATTTAAATTTGATTTTTCGTGGCTACTTCTCTTTTAGAGTCACATTGGATTCAGATTTGGCATCTTTTCATGATTTGAAAAATTCACTAGCTAGTAAATCTTAAATTTATTTTCAAGTTTAAAAATTTAAGCCTTTAGATCTGCCTTTAAAAGATACTTTGACGCTTGTCGACACTGAAACAAGACTTACAAATTGGACTGCTAAGCGAAGTGCCTTTGAAATATGGATGTTTTGTGGTAAAAAACTTATTATTTAGTAAACAATGCCTTTTTCATCCGTTGTAAATTTTTCGAAATTAAAGTTTTCTTACCTGATCAACTCACTAAGTGTTAAAGATTCATTTATTTAGTTTGCCTTAAAGATCCCCTTATTTTTAATTAAAAATTAATTAAATAATAATTTAAATCAAAAATATTGAAAATTTAATTAATGTTCTAATTTTATTTAATCCAAAATGACTATGATAAGTTAATTAGTTAAACAAATACATATTTTGCTAATTAGCATCATATAATTAGCATTACTTTACATGACTTTATAATACACTTGTCTATTTTGCTACAAAATATGTGTAGAATGCACATTAAATTACTCATAAAATTCAATTTTCCAAATTTTAAGTTGATAAATAATCATTAAAATAATTGCTAAAATTTAATTAAATTATCAGATTATATTTTAGCATCTTGTTTATTTGCTAATTTAAATAATTGAAAATATTTCTAATTGAAAATATTCTTCCACCACTTCAGCGCGATCTAGAAAGGCTGGAATTGTTGCCAGACCCTCAAATTGGCTTTAACTTATTGCGCTCATGTGCGTCCTCCAGCCGCGTAAATCATATCATGCGCACAGTTGATCCGGTTTTTGCCGAAGAGTTTTTTCGGTTGTTCGATAGTTAGATCGGGGCTGCGTTTATCGCAACTACAGCAGTCCAAACTAACTTCAAATCATGGAAACAAGCTTGCCTACCTCTGAAATTGGGGGATTGGGTTTACGCAGTTGTAAGCAGCACTATGGACCGGTTTTCGTTTCCGGGGTTCATATGGTCGCAGATCGTTTGTCGCTTGATCCTAACTCATTTTCTGGTTACGTGAACGCCTTGGCATCTATTCAAATACCTCCAGACGACAATGTGGATAAGCTGCGCAGTAGACAAGCTTATCTTTCGAAATTTATTAATGACCGAACCAGAAAAACCCTTATAATGGAATCATACTCCTTTAATGTGTCGAGACTTTTGGCAGTATTGTGCCCATAGGCATGTTCGTGGTTGCAGGTTGTACCCAACAAGATAACTAGTATGTGCTTGGCCCCAAATGAATTCTGTGCTTTACTACGCCTTTGGTTAGGCTTGCCATTTCACTGAGATGATTACTGTTGTAGACGTTGCCTAAGACCTGCAGATAAGTACGGTTACCACGCTTTAACTTGTCAATCTGGTGGATTTTCTTGCATCCGGCATGACGGTATTCGAGACACCATATTCCAAGCTGCTACCTCTGCTGTTATGAGAGTAGCTCGCGAAGTACCTCATCTTATCAGAAACTTATGCGAAAGGCCAGCGGACATTCTCTTTTATGGCGATCCACCACAAGCTGTAGATTTTGCGGTGACGAATCCATAACAAAATTCAATCGTCAAAATGGTAGCACGCATCCCCGCATATGCAGCTAACAAATATGCGATATCCGTTAAAGATAGGAAATATAGGCGCAAGATGGAGGACAGCGGCTATAGCTTCGAGGTAGCAGTGATCGAAACTTACGGAGGGTGGAGCAGCACTGGGGAAAAACCGATTCGGAATATATCCCGGTCCATGTCACAGCGAAACGGTGTTCCATACTCCAAGGCGGTATCACAGTTGTTTCAGCGATCTTCAATAGCCCTCATGCGAGGTAACACGAAAGCAATACTTAAGAGCTTGGCGATATTGGGCGACCTCTTCTGGAGAAGGAATTGGGACCATGTGATGATCCAGAAATGCGATTTTTCACTAACGACGAAGTTGTGATTATAATCTCTAACGACTCTATTGATCTATCAGGCAGGACGAATTCTGTTGGAGTTATGCCTCTTCATTCCGTAGTGCCTCCAGCCTGCGACGATACGATTTCCCCGTCAATCAAACGTCTTAATCTAATTGAAATGCCTTCATCCAGTCTGATATATGATGATCAAGAACAACATCTAGAGTCGATACAGACTTGTCAGAGTAATGATAATGTCATTGGAGCTGGGCCGTGCAGACGAGACTCTTGCGAACGCATTCGATCTCCGGCGAGCTATGGCTTCCCTACTTCAATTGGACGTCCGGATTTGACGAGTGGGCTGGTCTATTTCAAAGATTCATTCGATGGCGATGGTCCGCTGAAAGAATGGGTTATCCCTTCAAAGCCGGACAAGCCACAAGGCAAATTTGTAGTTGCCACAAAGAAGTACTCCAATGAATCAAAGTCTATCGGACTGAAAACAACTGAAAATGCCCGTTTTTATTGGATGTCTAAACGGTTTGCGACTCATGCCAGCACTGAGGATCACGATCTCATCGTAAAATTTTCGGTGGCATTCGAACAGGATATTGATTGCGGAGGCAGTTACGTGAAGCTTTTCAGTTCAGGAACCAGCCAGAAAACGCTTACAGACTCTACACCATATTACATCCTGTTTGGTCCCGATATCTGTGGTCTTCAGAAGCGAATCGTGCACGTTATCATAAATAACAATGACACAAACTATAATTGTAAATCTAGCCCTAAGTGCAAGGACGACGTGTTCACGCACGTTTACACGTTGCATCTCTACGCGTCTAATCGGCCATACGAAGTAAAGATCGACAACGAGTCCGTTCAAGCCGGAAATTTAACCGACGACTGACCAATTCTGCAACTCCGCGAAATCGCATACCCGTCTGATGCCAAGCCGTCGGATTGGGATGACCGAGAGCGGATTGCTGATCCCGAAGACAAAATTCCTGAAAATTGGAAGCTGCCTGAACTCCTAGAGGACCTTAAAGCAACAAAGCCAGGTGATTGGGACGATGAAGCCGACGGTGACGGGTCCGCCCCAATGAAAACGAACCCAACATACATGGGCAAATGGGTGCCGCGTACTATTGATAATCCCGACTACAGGGGACCCTGGATTGCAAAACAAATTCCCAACCCGGAGTATGTCGAGGATCATACAATAGGAATATTCAAGGACATTGGTTT
>WNNJ02000293.1:0-51762 GCA_012934845.2 Pomphorhynchus laevis | reverse complement strand
TAATAAAAAATAAATAAAAATTAATAAATAAAAAAAATAAAAATAAACAAATAATTATATTATTTTATAATTATATAAAATAATTTATACTCATATAAACAAATATTGCAGAAGTAGATCCTTTAGAACCAACGGAGGAGCTCATCTCTTTGGAAGAGGTCATTGGTGTTGTTAAAAACTTCGTAATGGAAAGTCTTCTGGAGTAGACGATATTCGACCTGAAACTTTACAGGCTTTTGACGTTGTAGGCATGAAGTGGCTAACACGGATCTTCAACGTTGCATTAAAGTCAGACAAGGTTCCTAGTGAATGGCGAACTGGGGTGGTGGTACCTATCTTTAAGAAAGGTGACCGAAGAATGTGTTCCAATTATCGGGGCATCACCCTTCTTAGCCAGACTGGTAAGCTATTTGCTAGGATTCTTGAGTTAAGGATACGGCCTATAGTTGAGAGACAGTTGCAAAAGGAACAATGTGGCTTTCGTCTGGTTCGTGGATCTACGGATAAGCTCTTTACTCTCTCAACTATCCTTGAACGGTCTTGGGAGTTCGCTCAACCGGTCTACATGTGCTTTGTAGATTTGGAGAATGCATTCGACCGAGTTCCACGAGAAAGGTTGCGGGAGGTACTAAGGGAGTATGGAGTACCACACTATCTTCGGGTAGCTGTGGCTTCTCTGTATGAACAAAGTATGAGTTGTGCTCGTGTTCTAGGGAGGAAATCTGAATCATTTTAAGTAGGCGTTGGACTTCGTCAGGGTTGTCCTTTTTCTCCACTTTTGTTCCTTGTTTACACATAGACAAAATTTCGAGACGGGCTGCTCTTACGGATGTCAGTCATTAGTTTGATTCCATCAGCATACCATCTCTGCTTTTCGCAGATGACGTTATGTTGTTTGCAACTTGTCCTGAGGACATACAATCCCTGCTTGATCGATTTACGATGGAATGCCAAGCGCAGGGATGTTGGTTAGAACATCCAAGACTGTATCAATGTGTTTGTCTTGGATTCTGGTGTCAATGTAAATTCGGAGTGGGGAAAGGTTCAACCTGATGTGGAGGATTTAAAGTATCATGTTGTATTGTTATAGAGGGACGGCAGGAACATAAAAGAGATTGAGAAGCAGATTTGTGCAGCTAACGCAGCAATGCGTTCTTTGTGCAGGTCTGTTGTAGTGAAGCGGGAGTTGAGTATTCGAGCGAAGCTTTTGGTTTACCACGCAATTTTCGTTCCTATCTTAACCTATGGTCATGAGCTTTGGGTTATAACCAAAAGGATAATATCTCGGATACAGTCGACAGAAATGAGGTTCCTTCGCGGTGTGTCCGGTCTTAGCCTTAGAAATAAGGTTATGAATTTGGTCATCCGGGATGGAGTCGGAGTAAAGTCGCTGCTTTCCAGATCGAAAAACGTCAGATCCTAGCTCTCCACCTGTATCAAGGTAGACCTCGATACCGGTGGAGAGATCAAATCTCGAAACTGACCGAAGACCGCCTTGGGCTTTCTGAAAGAGAACTTTGGACTGTCGCGCAGGATCGCGATGTCTGGAGTAGCTTGGTTCGTGCACTGCTTCCACGACCCGACACCCGGACCAGTTATTGACAGGAAAAATCTTACATATCTTTTTCGTTTTTTCATATCTTTTTCGTTTTTTTGTCATCTGTTCCTTGAGGAACAGATGACAGATGAAGCATCATAATAAGAAATATGGGTCATCAGGAGGAACTGTAATATGCTCAGGTTTCGGTGTAGAAATTGATATTTCTACATTAAATTAGTTTTTTTAATTTCTAATTAAATAAATTAATCTACATTTCTAATTAAATCTCTAACAGAGATTTAATTAGATATTAGAATACCGGTGTTCCGGTATAAATTCTCAATGGAGAATTTATAGACATTTGGAATAGAAAGGTTAGCCCTATCGGTAATGCGTAGACCGTCCGATCGAGAGAACCCTATTTGCATATTCAGATTCAAATCTGAACATGATTCAAAAATAATCTAAGAGGTACAAAAATTTTATACAGTCTTGCACATGTAAACAATGTCAACTTCAGTACATTGGACAAACAAGCCGAGAAATGTACATACGAGCACTAAATAGAAGATCTGGCATAAGGAACAAGAGGCAAAACAATGATAGAGCAGTCAACCATTGCATTAACAATGAAAGACACTATATGGAAACCGTTATTATCGAAAATGATCGACCAGATACGGCAAAAAGAAAATAAAAAGAACAATTTTGGATCGGGCAACTCTGTACTAACCAACAAATGAACACTGAACACATTTTTCATTTGGCGTAGAAGTTGATAATTCGAAATAGTTAGCAGAGTTTGAACTGTTCTATATATAGAACAGTTCTATATATATAGAACTGTGAGTTTGAACTTTCTTGGCTGTTAAATTAACTACTTACAATATTATTTTCCTGAAGAAGGCCACTAGTTGGTCGAAAGCTTGAATAAAACGATATCTTTGTGTTTCCGGTTTGACTTAAAATCCGAGTATTAATACATAGAAGAACTAATGCTTAAAACGTCTGTAAATAAACCGTTAGCGTGGTGGCGGTACATAGATGATATCTTCATCGTATGGACGCATGGCATGGCAAATCTCTAACAATTTATTACAACTTTAAATACCGCAAGTGAATTAAAATTCACACACGCAATTCAAGATAAAGTTACATTTATAGACTAGAAATGTTCAAAGATGACGGTAACAACTGGCAAACAACTATACACCGCAAATTTGAAGGCACCAGAGCTCTACTCCATGCACGAAGTTATATGCCAAATAAAGTAAAACGGTTAGTTATTAAAAATGAAGTAATATGCATAAAAAAGATATGCTCAACGACTAGCGATTACAATACTAATATTCACAAACTGATTAAAGAATTAAAAGAACGTGGATACAGATTAAACAAATTCAAAGACAAATACGGGAAGTAGACAGTATGTCGAGAGAAACTATCTTGAAGAAGAAAACAAAAGAAAAAGCAAACCAAAACAAGTTTTATGCACAATTCAATACCATCCAGCGCTTAATAGATTACAAAATGATGTTGCAAAGGCATTGAACCATCTTGATAATACTAGCAGTAAACAAATAAAAACGCCATAAATAGCTTTCAAAAAAGAAACTATTCTTAAGATAATTAACTCTAATCAACAGTATCAATCAGGTGAAAGCAAATCGTGCAATGATAAGAAGTGCAAGTGCTGTAAGGAAATGGAGATGTGCACTAAGTTTCATAATCCAAAAACAGAACTATCCTATAAGATACGAGGCAATTTCAACTGCAAAAGCAAAGGTGTAGTTTACGCGTGTAAATGCATTGAATGTTCAGCAACCTATGTTGGTCAAACAGGCAGACAGATGAACATAAGAGCTCTTACCAGACGATCGGATATTGCTCATAAACGACTTAAAAACGATGGGGGCAGCACGACATTGCAATGAATATCCAGAACATCAGATGAAAACTACAATTCTTGACGGAAACATGGACGATACGGAAAAGCGAAAACGAAAAGAACTATTTTGGATAGGTCAACTAATGGCAGATAAACAACTCAACACAGAACATATATACCATTTACCCTAATAAGAAAATTGATCAAAACTCTTCCGGATTCAATGTATATATACGTGTAATTTTCTAACTCACACAGAAGTGTTTTTGAAATCGTTGAGGAAGAAGGGTTATCCGAAAGCTTTGAAATAAATTGTGTTTATTAAATTATTATCACGATTTTAATTAATATTATTAAATAGAAAGCATCATCAATAGGTGATCTTGTGAACAACCGGTTCAATACCACAGATATATATAAATATATAAATATAAATAAATAAATATATATAGGACAAATGAATGTACGAGCTTTGACTCGTAGATCCGACATAAAGTATAAACGAGCGAAGAATTACGGGGCAGCCAAACACTGCATAGAAAATGAAAACCATAAGATGGAGACGATAATTATTGAGGCAAATGTTCCTGACACGGCTAAGCGTAAACAAAGGGAAATGTTTTGGATCGGACAACTCATGGCAGACCAACAATTAAATGCCGAGCACATATATCACTTGTCGTGAATACATGAGTTCCGAAATTGGGTTATTTATATTTCTATCTGTTAGTTGCATTGAACAATTTGATTTTCATTACTATTTTTTTGTGCTAATCAGAACTGTAAATTTTTTGTAGATGTACTGAAGAAGGGTAGTTAGCCCGAAAGCTTTACAAAAAATTGCTCTTGATCTTCATTTCCTGTCTTTTACTTACGGCAATTATTACTAATGTATCATTCAATGGATGATCCGGAACAGTTTTCCGCAAATCAAATATTATATATATATATTCACTGCATTGCATTGACTTCGAAAGCGCAAGCTAAGTCATGCAATTAGCATATAGTGAATTCTTTCTGCTTTAATCTATATATAGTATGTTCTTCATGTGTATACACTGTATTGCTGCATCTGATGATACTTCTCAAAGCCGAAACGGTACGCCGTCTTGCAGTGTAGAAGCATGAAATTCTCTATATATAGAGAAAAGCAGATCGGTGTAATAGACAGTCCTGGTTGAATCAAACCTTTTATTTATTTATTGGTCCTGCGAGGATCCCAGGCGGCGGTGCTGTTTCCTTTGTAATCTACTATATTGATCATTTAGTGATCCCGCTGATGTCTATTACACTGAAAAGAATTCACTGCATTGCATTGACTTCGAAAGCGCAATCTACGTCATGCAATTAGCATATAGTGAATTCTGTCTGCTTTAATATATATAGGGTTATTAATATCAATAATCATATTGATATTTTAGCAGCTATGTATATATATCTAGGGTTATTAATATCAATAGGGTTATTTGAACCAGTATATATACTGGTTCAAATATATATACCAGTATATATATATGTATAGACATATATATACTTACATATATATGTATATATACATATATACTTATATATATGTATATGTTTATACATATATACATATATGTATATGCATTTACAAGAAAAATAAAATGAATTTGGTACAAAACGATTGGACGCTATCAAATCAAAATTAAATGTAATGTTTGATATGTAGGCTAAAAATACTGTCTTATACCATAATAATGGTATAAGCCAGTATCATAAAAGTTAAAGTTATTAAATTTTGATTTAGCATTATTATGTTTTGTTTATTTTATAATTATATTAAATAAGTAGACTCACTTAGCTGATTTGATATAATAAGTCATTAAAGTTATATTGGCTTATACTTAATAACTAATTTCTAGGCGACAACTTATACTAATATGCGTTTTACTAAAAACTTATTCACTATAAAAATAAAGAATGCTAAATGCCAATTTTAACTGATAAAGGAACTGAACAGAACAAATGATCAGATCAGCTTTGTTGGAAAACGTTACAAAATTTTAATGTAGTCAACATTTAATATTTTTCAATTAAAAAACTTACCCATCTATTTGGACCAAAATAATTTCTGCCAGGAGCAAAATAATTTCTGTAAGGTATGAACCTATTGGGATTAAGATAATCTCCATTCGGATCAAAATAATTCTCATTAGGATTAAAAATATTTCTATTGCCACCAAAATTAAACCTCGGCATCGTTGGTCAGTCAATGTTGTAATATGAAAATTTTTATCTATTACGCGATGCTTCAAATAAACTTAACTTTTATAATTTAAATTAAGCACATTGATCAACAGCGCAAAATGAATTAGCGTAAATGAACTAGTTTACGTTCGTACACCAAAGCGAATTATAGATGCACAGCATGCTTTAAATGTGCTCATCTAATGCAGCAGGGACCAACTAATTAACCTAAATTATACGACTTTGAGAACAAAGACTTTACATTGTTACGCATCCTTAAGGCATCTTGACTACATTAATTTTTAGGTATTTCATAAAATAATTTTTTATTAATGCGTTAAATATTTACAAACGTTTTCGGTAACTGATTTTAGTTTTAAAAACTGGATGTATTGTCTATCGCTAAAAATATTAAAAAAAACAACTAAATTCATTACGTTTGTAGGTAATCTATTGAAGCCATATCATTTGGCTGTTGGCATTTTAATTCGGATGATGTACACTAATATAATTTTGATAACGGATTACAGCCAATGGTGAATCCGTAATGACATCTTATTCAAGAATTTTCTGCATGCATTCTTAAATAAAAACTTATTCAAGTTCTGGTTCAAAAACGTTCGGTGCAATGATTGTCTCTCTCGGTAAAAGAATTCTTACCACCGAGCAGTATATTATAAAGGCTGATCTATGTATTATTTAAGCAGCGTTAACTGTCACTATCCACACTCTATGTCATAATTTAACGTTTTGTGAATTTAGACGGTTATAAGTTTTGAAATATCGTTTTATACCGGGGCGCGTATGTTCGATTCTAATTGACAGAGCTACACATCGTTGTGTAACCTACAAATTTAATTAATCATTTGTCGCTAATAAATCAGTTTAAGAGAAATATGAATGAACTTATGGCATTTCATTATTTAGTTTTTCACGTTGTAATGCACTGTCATCGAACAATTGTTCTTTCCATAACATGACATGACATTTACTTAAATATACAAATTAATTTTTTTATTGTTTCCACTGATCCGGATGTCAAGTTGTGAATGCAGTGCACGGACGAGATGTAACCAAGTATCACGAGGATGATTTGAGAATAGACTTCCCTTTCAGATATTCCTAAACGTATCAAATGGAGAGTTTGATCGATCCACCTATAATGAGTCTGCCTATAGGTCTTCGTCTAGAATGTTTAACCTGGAACACTTCAAAAGGAAATGCTCCCAGTCATCCTAAACTTTACCTAGGCACTTTAGCTGACTTCCTTCAACGTAGAGGAGTATCGACTTTACTCTAAGATTCTCGCAGATGACCGAGCTTCGAACTTTATCTTATAGGCTAAAGCCGGCCACACCATGAAGGAACCTCATTTCGATCGCCTGTACTTGAGAAATAGTCCTTTCGGTCATGACCTCAAAGTTCAAGGCCATAAGTGAAGATAAGTAAGAAGACTAAGCGATAAATTGAAAGAGTCGCCTGAATACTTAGCTCTATCTTAACCACAACTGATCTGCGTAAAGAACTCATTACTGCATTAGCTGCACATATTCGTCTCTCAATTTCTCTCTTTTATAACTACCATCACTCGAAAATACAACGACCAAGTTCTTGAACTCTTCCACATCGGGTACGACCTTATCATGAATTCGTATCGACGATGCTATATCCGAGCAGAGCACACCGAGACAGTTTGGGATTCGCTAACTTCCACAACTGCCGCTTGACATTCCGCCGTAAATTGATCCTGCAAGCATTGTAGGTCATTAGTATTGCCAGCCACAAAACAACATCGTCGGTGAAGAGCAAACGCAGACGGTATTCAGTTTAGGAATACGGTATTAAGTAAAAATACAGTATTCATTCAAATACCGTATTCAGTATTCGGTATTCAGTTTGGGGCCAAACTGAATACCAAACTCCTACAAAGCGACCAGTCTCGAAAATTTATCCATGTAACCAAGGAACAAAAGTGGAAACAATGGGCATCTCTAGCGGAGCCAACACATATAGAAAACGACACAGATTCCTTGCCTAACACACGAACACAGCTCGTACTTTAAAAAAGTACGAGTTGCAAACTTCTCCCTTTAAAAAAAGCGAGAAGTTCATGTAACTTTTATGACTTAAAAGTTGCATGTACTCAAACACATTGGAAGCATACGAGATTTTAATTTTAGATCTTTTAAATGTAACATCACAAACTGTATATTTTGTAATGTTATAAATAATAATAATTGTATTGTAAGTAATACGTCAAACAAATGTTTTTCATTAAATATTAATAATAATTGTAACTGCAATACCGCAGATGTAGTGTATCTAATACAATGTACATGTGGATTGCAATATATTGGAAAAACATATCAAATGTTAAAAACTAGGTTTAGTCAACACATATATAATATACAGCATAATAGTCAAACTATATTTCATAAACATATGAGATTAATAGGACATGATATTAAAAACTGTAAATTATTTATTTTAGAACATATTATCGAAGAAAACATTTCTATATTAAATCAAAAACTATTAGAAAAAGAAGATTTTTGGATTAAAACGCTTAATTCCATGTACCCATTAGGATTGAATGACGGGATACAAGGAATTGGCAGAAGTAGTATAGTACATAATAAACAACTCTGTTATAATAATCCGGTTAAACGCAAACCAAGAAGTCATGGCGATAAAAGGAATAGGAAAAATAGAGTTAAAAATATTAAAAAAGATATGTATATAAATGAACAATTAGAAATATTAAAACAACTTTTAAGAGATAATAAGCTAAAAGATCTTTATGTAAATATAAGAAGTTTTTCTAAAAATATCATTTGTTTAATAATTAATTGACGACTATGATAGGCTAAGTTGTATAATAGACAGTTATTGTAATATAAAATACTAAAATCGGACAATAAATGTTAATAATAACAATAAAAAATATACACCGCTCGTAAAATTCATTAATAAATGTATAGGTAACATAAATATAGGTAGACTTTTAAATAATTCTAAAAATAAAGAAATAATAGGATCAGATTTAAGTAAATATATTTCTAAAATAAGGTATAAGTTGTTACCGCCATTAGAACGAAAAAATTTAAATCAATATGTAACGATAATATTAGAAACATAATGGAAACTGAATGCGATTGCAAAAGTCTTAATTTTGATAAAATAAATGAATATATATGCACGCATAATCTAGAATTAATTGAAAACAATAAATTAATGAAAATGCTAGCAAATGTTAAAAATCAAAAGGGTACAAATAAAATAATAACAATAGAAATAAAATTTACAATTCGTTATATAATTACTTAAATGCTTACTTTGGTAAGCTGATTAATAGAAAAAGCTTAAATACATCTAAGTTAAACATTTGGATTATATCTTAGAGAGAAAATAAAAACAAAATGAAAATAACAAAAAATTACAAAAGGAAAGATAAAATTAATAAATATGTATACAGAACTTACTAAATTAAAGGATAACTATATAATAACAACTATTGATAAAGCTAGTAATAACTTTGTTTTCATATGCAAAAAGCTTTATTATGATATACTGATGAAAGAAGCTGATTATAATGATTTATATGTAAATCCAACATATGAACGTAGTGTCTTAAGTTTAGAAACAATTATTTCAAGTCACTGTTCTATAATGGATAAAAAGGGTATAAAGGTTGAATCAGGTAATAAAACTACTTATATTATATTGGAATCTGAAATTAAATAAAAATCTAATAAAACAACGTTTATATGTAGCGCTTTTAAATAATAAAAAAAATATTGCAAGGTAATCGAAATTAATACTGGCATAAAACACTATTTCAGTATTAATTCTACAAAAGAATTTTTAAAACACACGAAAGGAATGCATTTTAAAACTATAAATCGTACGATTTTAGTACGCTTTATACAAATCTAGATTTAGCAGATATTAAAGATGCATTAGAAAAATTAATTAATCTTATATTCGGAAAAAGATATACATATATATGTTATAATAACTATAACGCCTATCTAACAAAAATTAAACCATCAAGTAAATATAAATATATGGATAAAATTGAATTAATAGAATCCTTAAATATTTTGATAAATCAAAATTATTTAAAAGGTAGGGACATCTATATTTAGACAAGTAAAAGGTATTCCAATGAAAGATAATAGTAGCCCAATTATAGCTGACTTGTTTTTAAGCTTTATAGAATATGAATTTGTTCATAACTGTGTAAAAACTAAATCTAAACAATATAAATATATGAAATATATGTTTCGATACATTGATGATATATGTGTATTTAATTCTAATAATTTTTATTTAATTAGTGAACAAATTTATCCAGAAAGCCTTATTCTTAACAAAACCAATATTAATGATAAAGAAGGTACATATTTATATATATGAACATTAAATTAACATTAACTAAAACTACTATTAATTTATATCGTAAAGATGACATATTTAAATTTACAAGAAACATATTTTTGCATGAGCATTCATGCATACCATATAATATAAAATATAATACATTAAATAATGAAATTTTAAGAATTGCAACAATATGTAATGATATTGGCTTTCTTCAAAATCAATTAAATAATTTAATAGATGCATATTTTAAACTGGCTTACTATAAAAATATCATCAAACAGAAAATAGTAAAATATATAAATCAACACAATAATATAAAAAATAAATTTAAAATCATTAGCGGAAAATTTTTATGGATAATAAATAATATACTTTGTATTAGAATAAGATACTATATAAAATTAAATTTCATCAGAGGAAATATATCATTAGCATGTATTTGGCCCTGCTGCTATGTTGGGTAGAGGAGTTAGGGACGGAAACCTCATATCATAGCAGTTCCTCCTGATGGCCTCTAATCCTTATTATGATTCAACGTCTGTTGTTTATTAATTAATTCATAAAAATAACTTTTATTTTAAATTTCAATTTTTTATTTTAACTTGATTTAAATTATAGAAAATCTAAAAACAATTATTAATTTTATTATTTAATTATTAAATTTTGATTTAGCATTATTATGTTTTGTTTATTTTATAATTATATTAAATAGGTATACTCATTTAGCTGATTCGATTTGTTAGTATAAAGAGGCTACACGGAGGTAGTGCAGAACTTTGTACTCCTCACGTACCTTCCACAACCTATATCTTTGTACCCGGTCGAACGCATTTTTCAAATCAGCATTGTAGGATAACGCCTTCTCCAAATCAGCATCGAAAACACATGTGAACTAGTTGAACATACTCCGAGGTGCGTTAGAGAATAGTTGAAAGAGTGAAGAGCTGATCCGTTGTTTCTCGATAAGAACGAAAGTCACATTCCTCCTCTTGCAACTGTTCCTAGACTATCGGTCGTATTTATTGCTCAATGACACTTACAAATAGCTTAGTTCTTTGGCTAAGAAGAGTAATGTATTTATTTTGAACATTCTATTCGATTATCTTACTTATAAATTGGAATCACCACCCAGTTTGTCAATCTCCAGGAACATTTCCTGAATTCAGCGCTACGATGAAGTCTTGTTATCCACTTCAGACTTTTAACGTCATGAGCCTTCAAAATCTCAGTTCGAATATCATCAACCCCATCATATTTGCAGTTACAAAATTTGTGAACAACAGTAATGACCTCTGACAAGGTAATGAGATCTTCCATAAAGTTCGAAGATTTTTCTTTAATAAGAAAAGGCACATCACCCGTATAAAGGATACCTCGAAAATTATCTTTCCAACGACTAAGTATGTCTTCAATATCGATTAGCAAATGCCCATGATTGTCTAAAACAGTCTGGGCAGATTTCTGCTTTCCAACATAAAGGGCTTTGATCTATCTCTAGAGCATCTTAGAAGAAGACCGATAATCAAGTTCGAGACGCTCACCAAACCTCACCCAAGTTGTTTTCTTTGACTCAACAACTGCTAGAGCTGCAGCTCACTTGGTATGTCGATACCTGTCTACAGTATCCAGTGACCTAACAGACAAGGTTGCCTTATAAGCCACTTTCTTCTTATAAAGAACGGCTCTTAGTAATGGTGTCCGCAAGCAGTTCGAGGATTGCCTCCATGACAAGCACATGTAGTCTTTAAACCACAGCTCTACGAAGTCGCTATGCTAAGCGAAGTTTTAAACATAGACCATTCTTGTTTAATATTCTCCGCTCTTCCTTCAATTAAGCAAAATCCGCATGAATATAGTTAGTAAAGACTTCCATACTGAACAATCTTTCAAACGTTCCCAACGAACCTTAGCAATACCTTTAGGTTTCCCAGGTATATATGGTAAACTTCACTGCCAGCGAATCTTACTAGCTACAAGGTAATAATCGGTTGACAGTTTAGCCACACTTTTCACATGTGTTCATTAAATATCATCGAAAATCGTATGATACGGTTACGAAATCGAGCAGTAATCATTGGCTAAGAGGATCATGATGACATGTGCATCGGTTAATATTTTTATGTTCGAATATGGTAATGGTTATTGACTAATTGTTACGAGCACAGAAATGCAACATCTCAACACCACTCGCGTTCAAATCGGAAGTTCAATTCCTCCTCAACACTCCCATCTTTGTAGAACAATCATTGCCAAAGTGAGCATTGAAGTCGACTAATAAAATGGGAGAATCGCCCCCAGGTTTACTATAAGTAAATTCTGAAGATCCTCAACAAAATCTGCATATTCCGAGCTAGTGATGGGTACATAACACACAAAGCAGTTAACCCCTTCATCCTTTGAATACCAGTCTCAAAGGCGCAAACCTTTATTTCAATGTAGAATTTCTTTGCAGATAGCCACAACCCAGGGGGCTGTTAATATCCCACACCCGCATGTCAACGCCGTCCCGTAGCAACTCCAGAATAGTGTAATGTCCAGCCTTGATCCAAAAGCTGAGTATCAAAACCAAAATAATGCAGAGAGGTAACTCCAACTATTTTAATACCGGAGCGATTTACCTACCTCGCTAGATCTGGTTATTTACCCTTTAGCGAAGTAACATTTTACTTTCCTGCAGATAGACTAGTCCATTACAATGACAGTCGATGTTAGTTCGCTTATTCCAAGCAAGTGCCCGAGCGCATGGCGACCGACTTTGAGTGATGAGCTATCCATCGTTTCAATTTTGATCCATTAAAATGTGTTTTGTTGTCAATATCGTTGTTGTTTTCCAATATCCTTTAGTAATTCAATACAATATCTTTTAACGAAACAGGTTTTTGTTCAGATCCCTGCAGTCCCACATATCCTATGATAGTTCAATATCTTCTGTTGCAAAGAAGCCATACCTCGATTACCCTCTTCCGCATTCTTAAGATGAATCTACTATTGGGGCCATAAGATAGGTTAGAGCTTGTCCACCAAGGAACTAGACCTACGGATTATTTAATCCGGTCAAATTTTCGTCGCATGCATATTCAGATGTGCCCAGACTGCACCATGAGGAAGTTAACTGACAATATGCGATACCCGAAATAAACAAAATAAGTTTGATTTTGTTTGATCAAATAAAAGAAGCAGAGTTATGTAGGGGAAAACAATGTGGATATTTTAATGCCCGGATGGAGTAGGTAATAAAATTTTAAAATCCTTCAACAAACTAAGAGAAGACAAATGTATTTAATCGCAGCTCAGAATTTTTGTAGAATACTCTACAAAATGCTATAAGCAACTGTTATAAAGATGTAAAAGATCGTCGTACAATGTGCTTGTACAATGTACATGCACGAATAAATTGGGAAAGACAATTGTTGATAAATGTGTCAAGGTCAATGGTCCGAATTCACATACAATATCAAATCCACCATTTTCCATAAAAAACAACCTTACGAAAAAATTAGAAATAATGAAAATATAGTTGTAAGGGAGGCACGAAAGCCAAGCAGATAGTAATATGGTCAAATAATATTAGATCTCGAGCAAGACGACCGGAATTGATGAGGCAATCAGATTAAAATCGAATATAAATTAAGTAAATTCTATATGCTCCGAAAGTGCACAATAACGATTTTATCCTGTAAAAGGAAAACTTACTGTGAACATTATAGGCCTACTGAACCAATTTCAAAGTACATACCGGCAAAATTGACAGGTTTGTTAAAAGACGTACCGCTCACATTCAAAACACAAGATTTTCTATGACGTTTAAGCGAATCAAAGAGATATTTTTTGCAGTCAGTATAAATATTAACAATAGATGTCGAGTCGTTCGTTATACACAAATATTCCTCACAAAGATTGTTTAGCGAGCATATACAGACAGCTGGAGAATCACAACTTTTCTATAAAAGAACAGAGTCAGTAAATATTGTCCTTGAATACAACATTTTAGATTCGGCACAAATACATACCAAACAGCTCAAACTGTTATGGTCACATCACTGTCCTCTAATTATGTCATTCTGTTTATGAACATTTTTGAGAGGTAGAAAATAGCGTATTCACTTAAACGCCCGCTAATATATTTTTGTTAAATGGATATTGTTTCGACCCCGTGGAATAGGGGCCGAAACCTGATCACATAGCAGTTCCTCGTGATGATCTATTATTCTTACAAGGCTTAGCCATAAGGCTATTTTGCCTGATCACAGTTGTAAAAAATAATCCTTATTCTTATACATGGCTATTTTTATTAGTAAATTCATAAAAATTGACTTTTATTTTGAATTTTAATTTCAAATTTTAACTTGATATAAGTTATATGAAATTTTACATTAAATTATTTATTATTATTTATTATTATTTAATTATTTCAATTTTATTTAGCATTCTTTTTTAATTTGTAATATAAAATACGTAGACCCAGTTAGCTGATCTGATTCAAAATAATGGTAAACCTATCACGAGACTGGTTGTGTTTGTGACAGTTGGATTACGACAAGAGTGATAGAATATTGACTTTGGAGGATGAAATTCTTTCGATGATCTTTCTTTTAGATAATTTTGATAAATCAAAATATTTAAGCCTTATATTAATTGTTGAATTATAGTTCGATAAGGATTATAGTTATTATAACATATTTAATACATTTCTCTTTCCGAATAAAATCTTAATTAAATTTTCTAACTCTTCCTGATCTGATTGGAATAGTAGTTTGTATATATGCTACAATTAATGTGTATATAAGCATAATTGCTGGAAAGCCCTTTACAGTGAAATGATAATTTTACAAAAATGTAATTAAAGTCAAAGCCCAAAGTGATGCTCACGAAAATATTTGTTATGATGAGTTATTATCAAAGTTATTATTATTAATTATTAATTAATAAATAATCCACGCTATTGCTGCATTCGCTATCGCTGCGTTCCCGTCATACCCTCTTACTTCAAGTTCCCAATTACTCCAACAACTACGGTCTCCGATCCTTCCTCGTCACCCCCTCGCTCGCCTGAAATCAACTCCCTCTCGACGTCCGCCGCGCTCCCTGCTTTATTACGTTCAAACACCTCCTCCGTTCACACCTTCTCGACACATAATTTACATTTTTAATGAACGACAAATCGAGACAAAGCAATCAACCCCGAAACAACCTGCAGAAGACACGATCTTTTGCATGTTTTAAGATCCAGCGAACATTCACGGTGACAATGCCTCGTCATTCCGCTCAGAAGAGTTGAAACAGTACTTACTTGCCCACGTAGTTGCAAGCAGCTACCCGTCGCCGTTCAACCCAAGGGAAACGGCCAAGCTGAAAGGTATGTCGGCTCATTATGGACGTCCATTCTTCTTGCGCTCGAAACCAGAAAGATGCGGATTACGAAATGGAAAAATGCGCTAGATCACTTTCTCGCATGCAGCCGAGAATTTCGGTGCACGGAACACCACATGACAGAATGTTCCAATATCGTAGGAGAAATATACCAGTCAAGCCACTTCCAGTTTGGCTAAAAAACGGAGAAACCGTATACATGAGACAGCATGCACAACAATCAAAATTCTAATCAAAAGTGGTGCCAGTCCACGTACGAGAAGCCAACCAACCCCAGTTATTCCCTCGTTGAAGATCCAGACAGTCGATCCAGAGTGGTATCAAGCAAAGACATCTCTAAGTATGAAAAATTCGAAGACGAGGACTGCGATTTGGAAAAAGAAAGTGACATTTCTTATCACAACACATACGCAGATGAGTTTTTCGACAATCGACAAGAAAAATATTATGAACGGCAAAACGAGACGAAACAATCAACCCCAAAATAACCTGCAGAAGATCAGTTAATGACCCATCAGGTTCATAAGTCTATTCGTCACAGATCGCCACCGAAATGCCCAAGGGACTTAGAATGGAGGGGAATAATGTCATTATGTTTAATTTACATGTTTATGTTTATTTTATGACCAGTACATAGGATAACTCCGAAGCATTTATGTTTATTTTACCATTTTCAGATATTGTTGTATAAACGCATAAAGAAACTGGTATTCCTTTTACATTTAGAATTTACGGCAATTTATACGACAATATTGACCTGTATACATGACGGATCTACATTTTTGACCTGATCGTCTCTCAACTCCGCCGTAAGGCCCTGCTGCCAAGGACATATACCGCCACTGGTCAACGACTTTCGAGAATTACATTTCGAAACTACAAATCACTCAGGACGGCGAAAAACTGCACACGCTTTTCAACTTTGTGGCAGCAAACATATTCAAACTCATACGCCCTTGCAGCAGCTACGACGATGCCATGAAGCTATTAAGTAAGCGGTACGACAAACCCGTTAACCAGGTGTATACCCGCCACATCCTACGATCTCGTAAGCAGATGGCGGAGGAATCATTCAACCAGTACATAGGATAACTCCGAAGCATTTATGTTTATTTTACCCTTTTCAGATATAGTTGTATAAACGCATAAAGAAACTGGTATTCCTTTTACATTTTGGAATTTATGAATATACTTTTACATTTTTAATTATTGTCAAAACATTATAAATGAATCGTCAACTTTGTTATTAACAAATGATTCTGATTTAAATACATGTTTCAAGAAGTTATTCCAAGCATTGACTGCATGCATCGATATTTGCATATTTGAAAAAATGCGATTATTCTATGGTGTTCATAGTTTTCAAGTCTTCTTTTCCTGGCGAGTCCGCTACATTGGAATACTTTTTCCACTTCATGTGTTCTGCTGCTTCTCTTGGTTACAGGCCATCATCAGCTAAATCTCGGCTCATGGTGTCGATCCAAAGCTGTTTTGGTCTTCCTTTTAGACGCTTTCCTTCCACTTTTAGATCAAACCCTATCCTTGCTCGTGTATCTTCAACAGTGCGTAGCAGTGAACGTACCACTGTAATCGAGTTTCGCGTAACTTGTATCATATCGGCGATACACAGGTCATTTCCTAAATCAAATTTGGGCATTTTCATGTCCTCATTATGCATAATAGCTTCTATGCTTACTAATTTTCACGTAATAAGTTATCTAGTTATATAAATCGAGCTTTTCTATTAAATATCAACTTTAATCGTTGCAGGTTTTGATATTCGGACATAAACGTGAAACATGTCGTAAAACATCATCAACTGCATTCGGTTCAGCTGACGTGCACGGTTAATATGCTGGTACACCAGACTCTGGTATTGGGCATACAACGACTTAAACCATCCTCCTAAGAGAAGTTGGCATTATTTTAAAGTCAGTTCTTGATGGTGTATGAAATGCGCCTAAACCATATGATAGATCAAGAGAAACTATGACACTACATAACTTTTGATCGAGATAGATGAGTAAGTCGTTATAAACTGTAAGACATCCAATTTAAGTGGAGTGATTAGATCGAAAAGCAGCTTGGAAGTGAGGAAATAAGTTGGAGGAAAAGATATATGCATTAATTTGCTTGTGATATGCATTAATTTGCTAGTTAGGAAAATAGAGTAGGGAGAAGTGAGATAGGACGGTACGAAGATGGTAGTGAGGGGTCGAGATATTGCTTTTTGATCAGAGGACGAAGAGTGGCGCATTTCCAGATGGAAGGAAATGTACGGCTACGGATGGACGAGTTGATCAATGTGGTTAGGAAGGTAAGATAGAGGAGATTATATTTTTAAGCAAGTGAGTGGGAATTGGGTCAGAAGGAGATGTTTTATTAGTTAATGACAGAAGAACCGAAGAAACTTAATCAGACGAAACGGGAAGGTGGAACAGCTCTGAGGGGAAAGTATTTAAAGAGGAGAAAGGGTATATTGGGTATATGAGTAGAAGACAAAGTAAATTAGATAGCTTAGTTTGTAGATATGAAGAAAATTCATCAAGATTTATGTTACAAGGGGTAAATGATCGTGAAAGAATTGAGTTTAAGATTTCCAATGAGATTTAGAGTTGAAGATGACTCGAATTGATTTCGCCAAAAGAGAGTACGTTTAGTACGTATAAGAATGAGATGTGAACGGCGGAGAGAAAGGTAGGAGACACGGAAATTTGGAGTTAGTGAGTTTGGAGAACGTTTAAAAAGCGATTAAACACACGAAAAGAGTGACAAAGTCGACGCTTAGAAAGACAAGTCAGAATCGAACCAGAGAGCATGACGTCATCGCTGAAAACGTCGGGGTTGACTTGGCAGAAGATGATTAAGCATATTCGTAATTTCAGAGTTCAGAATCAAACAGAATGCAGAGATCATCGGGAGAAAAATAGTTAATTGGAAGTGATAAAAGTGAAGAATTGAGTAAGGTCACGTGGAGCATAGGGATATCGAGAAGTTTCCAGTATCGACTTGGAGTAGCTAATGTTGAAGTTGGTGAAGGAGGATGGGAACTAGTAAGAGTAAGGGTGACAAGGAAATGATCGGACAAACTAGGATCAGTAATTAACAAGGTTTTTAGTCATTGAACCAGTTGAGATCAACAATGACGTCGAGAACACCGCCGAGAATATGAGTGGAACTTGATGAAAGTAATTTATAGTTGAAATCAGAACAAAATATTAGTTAAAGTGATAGAGTCTGACTCATCCGGGCGATCAAGACGAATAAAAGTATAAGAGAACGAAAGAACTATAAGATAATGAACAGTGAGAACGAAGATCTGCAAGGTAGTTAAAGAACATGCGTGAGGGTTGCTGAACCTGATCGGTATACAATCAAAAAATCGAGAGGGAAATTAGTTGATGATCTTGATATGAGCGATTTTAACGAAGTAGAACAGAATTTATTATTAATTTTATGTAGAGACGTTGGATGACGAGCAATGGCAACAATACCGCCATGGTTAGAAGCAGTAGATGTGGGAGAGACAATTGGACGAACTGATATAACTAGAGAACAACCAAAGCGACATAGACGACGAATATCAAGATCGTCAGATTAAGATTGCCAGAACTCAGTTATGCAAATTTTGTTAGATCACACAATGTGATCAAA
This sequence comes from Pomphorhynchus laevis, assembly GCA_012934845.2. Classification (NCBI taxonomy): domain Eukaryota; kingdom Metazoa; phylum Acanthocephala; class Palaeacanthocephala; order Echinorhynchida; family Pomphorhynchidae; genus Pomphorhynchus; species Pomphorhynchus laevis. Next base: position 32,713 of record WNNJ02000293.1, on the reverse strand, counting down.
TCTTAAATGTAATGCGATGTTACTTTCAATACATATCCACTTGATTGTATATTAAATATTGTTTATGTTATCTCTCAAGATATTTTTCAAATCTACGTATAACATTATATATTAAATATTAAATAATCGTTTTAGAACATGCTTTCTGTCGTAATGCGACCTGATAGCTGAAGCTATTATGTAGCCAGCTAAAATACAAGTTAGTCGAAGAGGTCCGGAAATATCTCAACAAAATGAAATTCAACCGACTACCAACAAGACGATTTCAATGACTCATTCAATCTAATGGAGAACCACCATGTGTATCGTTAATATAGTGCATGCTGAGGGACGAAACAACGATGATACAGAGACGTCCACTGATGAGTCCCGCTCTGTGGAGTTGTCTGGACAGCATGCTTTCTGTCGTAATGCGACCTGATAGCTGAAGCTATTATGTAGCCAGCTAAAATACAAGTTAGTCGAAGAGGTCCGGAAATATCTCAACAAAATGAAATTCAACCGACTACCAACAAGACGATTTCAATGACTCATTCAATCTGATGGAGAACCACCATGTGTATCGTTAATATAGTGCATGCTGAGGGACGAAACAACGATGATACAGAGACGTCCACTGATGAGTCCCGCTCTGTGGAGTTGTCTGGACAGCATGCTTTCTGTCGTAATGCGACCTGATAGCTGAAGCTATTATGTAGCCAGCTAAAATACAAGTTAGTCGAAGAGGTCCGGAAATATCTCAACAAAATTATGAGTCACTTATAGCTGAAATACAATTCACAAAATTAAGTTACACAATCAATTGTGTAATCTTTTTTAATTTGAAATGTTATTAATTCTCTTAAGACTACATTATTCTAAGAGCCTATCAGTAAAACTGAATACTTAAAGATATACGAAAATTCGTGTGAAACCTGTCTTACGCAAACAATGTAATCCTAATCAATGAAGTCATGCCTCAATTATTAAATAATAAATATATTTTGCAGCTTTTACATATTATATTATACAATTTAAAAAAAGTTTGAGATACAATTAAAAAAGTTTTTATACCTTAAAAAAGTTTGAGATCTAATATACATACATTCCAGATCAATCCAGTTCCAGATCAATACAAATCTTAAAAAAGTTTGAAATCTAATATACATACAATCAATCCAGTACCATATCAATCCTATTCCAGATCAATCCAATTCCAGATCAATCCAATTCCAGATCAATCCAATTCCAGATCAATCCAATTCCAGATCAATCAAATTCCAAATCAATCCAATTCCAGATCAATCCAGTTCCGCTCGCTCCGCTTGCAGAATTTCAGAGTTAATGGGAGGACGTAAGAAAACAACTAAAACCGACACCAACTATGGACAACTGCAAGTACAGTGCTCAATACTCGACTGCAGCGTCTGGACAACAATCGCCTGCGACAAGAATAAGTCTAAAGTATACTTCGGAATTTGGTTTATGTGCCGACAAACTAATCCGCAACCTTTCCAATAAGCACATAAAAGCATCAAAGACGTCAACTAACACTACCCCCGTCGTTTCTAATGTCCTTTCTCCACCCACCGACCCTGCCACCATATACACATCTAATTCCATGTCATCATCACTCCCCGACACCCTCCGTCCCGTCCTTCTCTTCTCGTTTCTCAATAACTTGCATCCATCAATCAAAATCACCTCCACCAACCCCTACTATCCTTGCACACCTAACCTTTCCTCACATCGCTTGCCACCCTCTTTATTATCATTATCCTCTATGTTCCCATTCATCAAACCAAATCCCTCCAAATCATAAACCGCCAGCTCTCCTATCGTGATCTCACCAACACACGTTACTTGTCCTTCTTTACGGAAACGCTTTCCTTCTCGCGATCGTTGCGTCATCGTCACTAATATCACTCCTTCCATCTCTTTATCTCCAGAAGCACGTCTCGACCACGATGTTTCCGCATTCAGATACATTCTCTCGTCTCTTGTTCCTGCGGATAAAAAAATTCTTTTTCAACAACATCTATCCTGTCGCATTCGTCTGCCTAAATAAATCTTCTCAATCTAATCCTTACCAGCCCCTCTCCTAAAAATTGTTTTCAAGTATTGCTCTCACGCGTCTTCTGTCCTCTCCCAACGATTCAAACTCATGTCCTCTACAGCCACTCACATTTTCCCGATCTCACAACCTCCGAAATCGCTCAACTCTCATCTGGCCGCATCGAAAAACGGCGTCGCTAGGAAAACGGCGAAACATCTCTCTCGATCCGAAACATCGACGGAAATATTAAAGTTGTCCACACCCGCCCGAAAATTCGATGGCGCTCCATCTTCACTATGCATCTTCTCAACTAGCCCCTACCACCATCACACATGGTTTCCGCCTCGGCCTCCTCAACACTAGATCTATTCTCAATAAATCCGATCTCATCCTTAACTTATTCACCAAGCAATCCATCGATCTCTTCTGCCTCACCGAATCCTGGCACTCCGATTCTGAGGACCTCTCCATCCGCCGTTTGCTCTCTGCCGGTTGCTCACTAGTCGAATCCGCCCACCCCTCAGCTCATACCCTTCTAAATTATCTAATCATGGCGGCATCGTCGCATTCGCACGTCACCCCCGCGTCTCTTCAAAATCAATCCCCCTTTCAGTATTTGCTATTTCGAATTGCTCACTTGTCGTTCTTCTAACCAGATCAATATAGATCTCGCCATTGTATACCGTCCTGGTTCATCAGCTCCTACATCCTTATTTTTTACCGAACTCGCTGACCTCTTTTCTCATTGTTCTTTGTCCACAATACCGTCACTCGTTCTAGGCGACTTCAACCTCCGCTTAGACCGCCCTCTTCCACGGATTGCAGCCGGTTCATCAAGATTCTATCTATCTACAATTACAAACTAATCTCCACTGTTCCCACACATATTCTTGATGGGGCATTCGACATCATCCCTGTCCCCGATCATTTTTATGCCTACACCTCACGGTCCATCTCCGATCCTGGACTATTCGATCGCTTTCTCGTCACCCTTGATCTCACTCACAACCACACCCCTCCTCACAATACTACAATCCAACGTCGCTAATGGAGAAATTTTGACCTCTCCCTTCTCCGCTCTGCCTTACTCAAATCGTCTCTATCATTACCCACAATAACATATTCATCTCCTCACGATCTCGCCTTTCTTTTCGACTCTGAACTCACATCCACTCTCGATATTCTCTTGCCCTTCAAGTCTCACCCACACCGTCGCTTGCACCGTGCCCCATGGTTTGACAACCAATGTCTACTCTCAAAGCGTCGACTCCGCCATGCTTTGAGAGTCTATCACCGCCCTCTCAGACGCGATTTCCGCTCAATCACTCCGTCTTTCCGTGATTCCTATCTTGCTCTTCGTCAGTCTCATCTCAACTTACTACGTACCAAATGATATCCCTTCTGGCAGCATAAAGTCATCACTTCATTCAACTCTAAGACACTATGGCATACTTTTAACTCCATCCTTGCTCGTTCCTCTTCGCCGTGCAACATCAATCCCCATGATTATTCCTCAATTCTCCAGACTAAAGTATCCACGTTGCATTCTCACATACCGGTCTCCATCCTACCCCACTCTGCCCCAACCCATCCTCATCCTTCCGGAACTATTTCATCTTCTCCCTGTCTCACCTACCGAAGTATTATATGTCCTCATGTCATTGCCCAACAAAACATCACCTGCCGATCCCCTGCCTATTCACATATTAAAATCCATATGCTCATCGATATCCCCATTTCTCACAAACTTGTTTAACTCGTCCATCCGCAGTCGTATATTCCCTTCACACTGGAAATCCGCAATCGTTCGTCCATCCTTAAGAAACAATCGCTCGACCCTCCCCTCCTTCTAGATATCGCATCATTTCACTACTCCCTACTATTTCTAAGCTCTTAGAACGCCTCATCTTAATACAGATCAACGCTTACCTCTCCTCATCCAATTTGTACCCTCCGTTCCAACCCGCTTTCCGCTCTAATCACTCCACAGAAATCGCCTGCATTAAAGTTTACAACGACTTACTAATTTCTCGAGACAAGGCTCTATATGGTGTTCTCATCTCCCTCAATCTCTCCTCCGCATTCGACATTGTCGACCACGCCGTCCTCATTTCTCGCATTCGTTATGATTACAGCTTTTCTTCCTCCTCCGTAGCATGGTTTGACTCATATCTATCCGACCGTTGCTTTTGCGTCTGTTCTAATTCATCTTCATCCCATCTTATCCCTATTTTTGCGGGGTCCCACAAGGTTCAGTCCTAGGTACCCTGAGTTTCTCTTATCTGCTAGGCGATCTATCTCCGTTTATCAAACCTAACACATTTAACGTCATGCAATACGCCGATGACATCCTCATCTATGCTCATGCACCCGCACATCGCATACACGACATCGACATTTCTGCCTCGAACTGTCTTTCTACTATCTTCAAACGTCTCTCCAATCTCCATCTCGTTCCAAACCCTGATAAGTCCAAAATAATGTGAATCTTTCCCCGTAAACCAAACATATCACCTCCCACTGTATATTTTGCCTCATCGATCATCCCCATAGTCCACAATCTCACTTTCTTAGGCTTCTATTTCGATGATCACCTTTCCCTTAAACCCTTCGTCCGTGGCAAGTTAAAATAAATTTCCCACGTTAAAATAAATCTTTTTTAATTATATTTCTAAAAATTAAACAAATCGAGAGAAATCAATGAGTTCTCTTGATTTGTTAAATTATATTTCTAAAAAGTATAAACGCATTTCAACGTAAATAACCAATCTTCAAATATTGTCAACGCATCAAACATTCAGAGCAGCCCAATCTATGCAGGCTAGATGTACGTCGACTTGATGGAGTGACACTTTTCTGGTTCCGAGACAAATGCCTTTCTGTGGGATGCAACCCGCGTAGAAACTATGGCCGACAGCAACGTCGGACACGCGGCATAGCAACAAGAATAGCAGCTACAGCGGTAGAGAAACGGAAACCTCAGAAATACAACGATCTATCCCAGTCCCATTATTTCCTCCTCTACGGAGTCGAATAAGTAGAATTCTAAGAGCCAATCAACAAAACTGAATACTTAAAGATATACGAAAATTCATGTGAAACCTGGCTTATGCAAACAAAATAATAATCAATGAAGTCGTGACTCACTTATTATAAAATAATTTAAATATATTTTGCAGCATTTACAATACAGTATTTAATATTTTTATATTATACATATTATATTATACAATCATATTTCTAAAAGGTATAAATGCATTACAACGTAAATAACAAACAATTAATTAAAGCTAAGGAACATATTATTGAAATTTACTTTGCTTTGAGCTTTTTAGTTAAAAAAGCTTTATTTGATGTTCTAAAATAAATGCACAATTTTTACTTTCCCCTATTGTATTCAATTTGTTTTAATACGCAATTGTGGTGGCAAGGCCACCGAGATGGCGGAATGAAGAATGACAAATTCATCCCTATAAAAAGCTGTCTACTCCAAAAGAGCTTGACCTTGGGACATGGCGAGTATGCCCCGTCATTAAATAATGGCTGCCAAATGGCTCGTCTTAGCCACAAGTATCCGCGGATATCATTAATCCTTGAGTTTGGCGAACTCTTGAGGTATCCCAGCCTCAAACAAACATGAAGAAGAAAAAATACGAAAATCGACTAAAACTAGAAAGCCAGCTCAACAACTTCCAAGCAACATCAACAACTTTAACCAGTTACCAATCACTACTAATCGACGGTCTAAGATAGTACAAATTGGTACGTTGAATGTTCGCTCGCAGCTTCAAACTGGTTAGCAAGAATTACTCGCGCGCACATTAACAAATAGGTCAATAGACGTGTGCTGTCTAACAGAATGTCGCTTGCCTGATGTGGGTTCATTTACTTTGGTAAATCCACTCTCCCGTCAATCATTCCAGCTCCCATACTCGGGCCCCACGGACGGAACCGGCCAAGGCAGCGTTGCTATTGTGATGATGTTTGATCTTTCAGAATGCATAATTGACTGGAATCCCATTGACTCTCGTATTGCGCTCCTACGTCTAGCAGTCAAACCGTTTAGTTAGTCGATTGTGAGCACATATGCACCGACGAATGAATCACTCTCATCTATCGCAGAGAAATTTTATCAAATACTTGACAGTGTACTATCTGCGATCCCTTCAAACGATGTATAGTGTTGGTAGGCGACTTCAATGCTCAACTCAAACTGTCTCAAATTTGAAACAGTTATTCAACTGTTTCAAATTTGCTTGATGCTCATCTTGATTGGACAGCGAATAAGACACATTATATCGATACAGACATTATATTCTTCGACTTTTCTAAAGCTTTTGATAGAGTAGATCATGGTCTACTTCTTCAGAAACTTGTCAATACTGGACTCCCAAACATAATAGTTGATTGGATTAGAGAATTTCTTCGTGATCGTTGCTTTCGAGTACTTGTCGATTGGTCATTGTCTGTGTCTAGAGAATGTCATATTGGAGTACCTCAAGGTTCAGTTTTGGGTCCGCTTTTATTCAGCATTTATGTTAACGATTTGCCTGGGTGCATTCGCTCTCGATCATGTTTGTATGCAGATGACTTAAAAATATGGCGGCCCATTCATTCATGTGAGGATGTTGATAATTTGCAAACTGACATAGATAATTTGGAGTTGTGGGCGGCGTTAAACAAGCTTGTGATAAATGTTTCGAAATGCAAACACATGCGTATTATTGGTAATGCTCGCAAGCAACTAACATCAGCTTGTTACACATATAAGGACTGTATTGTGGAAAGTGTCGATAGTTACAAAGATTTAGGAGTATGGGTTACCTCTAATTTATCAACCAAAAAGCACACTGATCAAGCTTGTGCCAACTCCAATAAAATGATAGGTATGATTCGACGCGCGTTTGTTCGCGTTAATCCGACTGCTCTTCGGCCTCTGATTTTAGCACATGTATTGAGTAGACTTTTATATGCAGCTCCGGTTGTATACCCACGTACTGTGCATGAACATAAGAAATCAGAGAGGGTACTTCGCAGGGCAACAAAGCTAGCACCAACGTTGGCGTCGCTGCCTTATGAAGACAGACTGAGATCATTAGGACTTGAGACCGTCACATGGACCCGTCGGTACATGGATATGTGCCTTGTTTGGCATTTATTCCAACGTCCTCATCACCCTCTTCGGAGTAGGGTTCAACTACGTTGTTCAAATGTTCTTCGCGGTCATTCTTTAACTATTCGAAGAAACAGAGTACAGAAATTGAGCGCGATGCAATTTGATAGAAGAATTGTTGAGCTGTGGAACAACCTTGATGCAGACACCGTTGGATGCAGGTCACTTAGTGCTTTTAAAAGAAGACTACGAATGGATCAAGCAATGTTTCGTGTTGCATTTCCTTATTTTAAAAACTAATTAATTTATTTACAAACTTATTGTGAGCCAGCTATTTGAGCTAATGCTCGTATGTTGTTGAATGTATAATAATAACTCGGATGTCCTCGAAATCAACTTATCTCTAGTGTATGGCCTCATACTGTTGGTAAATTATGCCCTAATGGCGAGCGGCTAATTTCACTTGCCGAGAGACATCATCTTATTATGGCAAACACATTCTTCCGCCATAAAAGACGACATCTCGAAACATTTGTCCATCATAATGGTACGGTACGGAATCAGATTGACCGCATCCTCTTCAGACAACGCTTGTGCTCTTTTTAGGGGTTGGAAATAATTAAGGATCATGCACTAGTGATAGTGAGTGTAGGAAAGTGACAATTTCCCGCGACAAGTAAGATACCCAAATCCACGACTTACGATTGCCGACTCTTTAATACCTCGCCAATCGAGAGGAAAACTTACTAAATGCCGAATGTGATCTACAAACATCACCTGATATAATTTGGGGATATATTACCCACTCCGTTCACTCAGCTACATATAGTCATCTTCTAAGTAGGAGACGGCATACGCGGTTCGTGGATATCTGCGAATACACTAGCGATCTCTGCTGAACAAAAGCATGCGCTGGATTTTGATCACCTATCGCAAGTTAGTCATTATCGTTAGTTAATAAAACAAAACCTAAGGATTGACCGTGACGCATATTGGTGCAGCATTGCCTCCCAAGCTGAAGCTGCATCTGCGTGTGGTGACATCAGACAATTATTCCAACCCGTGAGAACTATCACGCGGCCACACACGTGCTCGCTTTCAGAATTTTGTGATAAAGCAGGAGCTATCGCATACAACACAGATGCAAAACTGATAATTTAGGCTGAATATTATCGAGATATTAACGAAAACAGACCGCCAGTAAGACAGAAAACCCATGATGCAACTATGTAAGACGTCGACTTTCAACCTCCAACGACAACTGAGATACAAATTGTATCACTCGCATGAAGAAAGACAAGGCCCCTGGTCTGGATCGGATCACTTCTGAAATCTTAAAAGCTTCTGGTATCACATTATATCAGAAACTCGCAGTCCTTTCTGAATCCATATGGAACGTCTCTAGAATTCCAGATATTTTAACGGCGATCATTATGCAGATTTACAAAACGGGTGATGCAAGATCATGCGAGAATTATCGTCCAATCTCGTTACTTCATGTCGTTTACAAGGTTCTCGAATTACTCACACTGAAACGCATTCGGCCATTGCGAGAACGACAAGTACGTGAGAGTCAAGCATGATTCAAAAAGAGTGTTAGCTGTATTGACCAAATATTTTCCTTTCGATGTGTTCTCGACACTCGAAACAGGTTTAGACAACCGACGGTAATAGCTTTTCTGAATTTAAAAACCGCGTTCGACAGTATTAAAGAGAAAGTATGTGGCCTCTCTTAGATGAGTGTGGGTTCCATGCGATGATAACTGCAGTCGTGAAGGCTCTCTACGAACAATCGAACGTTATAATCAGAGTGAGTCGACAACTAAGTGAGAAAATTCAAGTCATGGCAGGGAATAAACAGGGCAGCGTGTTGGCTTTAGCTTTGGTTAACATCGTTGTTGATAAAATACTAAATAGCTCCCTAATAGATCCTCGTGATGGCATAGAAATTGGCACACAAGGGAAGCGTATTTCTGACCTAACTTACGCAGACGACATTGCATTAATTGCCTAAAATTTCGTAGAACTAAGACGAATTATTACTAGAACATTCGATGCTGCATCGAAGTACGGACTCTACTTGAACACCAATAAATGTAAGATACTCTGCGTTGGAACCCTTGAAGTTGTCACTATAGAGCATCAACCGATCGAGTATGTACACTCATTCATCTATCTAGGTTGTGTAATATCGGACAACTTTGACAGAAAAGGACATACTTTCAAGGCTAGTCAGAGCTTACGGAGCGTTTGGCGAACTTTCGAAATTGTAGAAACGACGCGACGTTAACCTCAACACAAAGATAAGAGTATATGCATCAATAGTGCATCTAGTACTACTATACGGCTGTGAAACCTGGCCTAACAAAAAGGTGATGATTCGCAAGCTAGAGTCGGCTGATCACATTTTCCTCAGAAGAATTGCACGCATCTCTTCGCTGTTGCATATGTCGAATTCAGAGGTCATGAAGAGAAGTGTGGACAGATTGAAATCATCAACAATACGATTGCACGTCGTCGATGGATGCTGGTTACGTATTGTAGGATGGACGACAGCCGACTGCCTAAACTAGCGCTTATTGCTCCAACAAAATAACCATGAAGATGTCCTATTGGAGGAGTTAGAAGTTTGTGATCGACGGCCAATTAGGTCAATACCTTTAATAAAAATACGAAATTGTATAATAATAAAGGTTTTCGCATCAAAATATATGAGGTATAAATAAAGAGTTCAACAAAACGTAAACAAGTACAGCCATTTGCTTATTAAATGCCAGCGAACTAATTATCATTAAAGTCTTTAGCGCCTGATAGGAAGATTAGTGAGATCTGGGCCCATCAACATACACCAACACGTCGCCCTCTGTCAGAACCACTCTGTGTCTATCACACACCTGAGGATCCAATCGAGGCGTACTATGAATGATAGACGCGATGTGCGGAGCTTCATAAATCTTGTTTTTGCTCCGAGGGACGTCCTCTTGGAAAGAAGACTAATCTCGAGATTGCCCTACCCAAGTAAACCCAATTCTTCCAGAGTTTCTATGGCCTTTCGCGACGTCCTTTCCCTTCGATCCCGACGTTTTCAGCGCTTCTTTGCTAGTGATCGTCTTCTTTTCTTTTAACATATCCGAACCATCGTAGCCTTTTCAGGCGTGACCTCTCGTATTAAGTCCACTTTAAACATCTTTTAATATCAGTGTTGTGGACTTTGCCCTTCATTTTAATAACTATATTTATATACAATAACTGTATATAAATATATTTTCATAAGTATTCACTTTTTATAAAGAATTTTGAAAACGATGGCTGTCTACAAACACTAATTTCAATGTTATCGACTTTTACACGTCAAATAATTAGTCTTTTGAATGTTTTACTTTACAAATCCAGTAAAATGTCAAATATTTTTTACTCAGTTATTAAAAATATAAATTATTAACTTCTTTTTGATCAACTTTTCATTTATAAAGCGCTTATTTTCCACTGCAGATATAAGCATTGTGCTGGTGTTAGATAGAACAGAAGAAAGTAGTTGATTGATTCTTTATTCACCATTAAATATAAATAAATTCTGATAATATTCCAAATCATTTAAACGTTTAAATTTTTATAAAAAATAGAATATAAATTGAAGATTAATAAATCAAAGATCAAACAATAAATTAGCGATCAATAAATTTAAGATCAAACAATCGTAACTGAGTATAAGTATATTGTTTTATATTTAAAACAATTTAAAAATAAAACAATAAATAAAAAGTGTGAGAGATAAAGCATTCTAGATAACATACACAATTATTCACACAAGAGATTATACATACAAATCAAATCAACTAACTGAGTCAACGTATTTAATATAATTATAAAATAAAAAACATTATAATAATGCTAAATCAAAATTTAATAATTAAATAATAAAATTAATAATTGTTTTTAGATTTTCTATAATTTAAATCAAGTTAAAATAAAAAATTGAAATTTAAAATAAACGTCATTTTTATGAATTGACTAATAAATAACAGACGTTGTATCATAGTAAGAATTAGAGGTCTTCAGGAGGAACTGCTATGCTATCAGGTTTCGGCCCCTAACTCCTCTACCCAACATAGCAGCGGGGCTAAATACACGCTAATGATGTATTTCCTCTGATAAAACTATCTAGTATCATATTCTAATACAAAGTATATTATTTATTATCCATCCATAAAAATTTGCCACTTAAGAGTTTAAATTTATTCTTTATATTATTGTGTTTATTTATATATTTTACTATTTTATGTTTGATGATATTTTTATAGTAACCTAGTTTAAAATGTATCTATTAAATTATTTAAATGATTTTGAAGAAAGCCAATATCATTACATATTGTTGCAATTCTTAAAATTTCATTATTTAATGTATTATATTTTATATTATATGGTATGCATGAATGCTCATACAAAAATATATATCTTGTAAATTTAAATGTCGTCTTTACGATGTAACTTTAAAGTGGTTTTAATTAATGTTAGTTTAATGTTCATATCTAGATAGACACCTTCTTTATCATTAATATTGGTTTTGTTTAACAGCCAAAGGCTCATGCAAAGTTGGATCACAAGACATAAAAACTGAATAAAACAGCATAAAGAGAAAACTTGAGAAAAGTAATCAAATATGAATATTAGACTCAAACCACTGACGTAATCTGCACATGAAAGAAAATTTACTGGGGTTGTTGATTTTTGTGGCAGGCACATAGTTCCAAAATCGTGCGATAAGATTACATATAGCCACAGTCTTTTTGGTAGGCGAAAGTTATCTTTGTAAATGGTATTTATGTCCGCGGATACATGTTGTCTTACTTAAATTGAATGTATATTGGCAGATATGCTCAGATGCGGTAAGAGTACTCCACATGAACATCAAATCAGCCAGCTTGAATGAAATTTCAACTAAGCATACGCGAAGTGTTTTTATACGTTTGACATAAGGCAGCGACCGTGTTGATCCAACCATACCAGTGGCCCTACGTAATACTATCTCAAACTGTTGCATATCCTTGTAAAATTGTGGCTGAGTAACAGGAGAAGCGTATAAAATGAGTGGCAATAGAAGAGCATTATATAAAATACGAAAGCTATGGCAATCAAGTTGACCAAAAAGAACGCCTTAGTAGTAGTACAAGTATACGAATGCATCTGCTAGTTGAAATTGATACGTAAAGTCAAGTGTTAAATTATCAATAAAAATATGTTAAATCATCAATTTTCAAATTGAATACAATAATATATAATGACAAACTCATTAATCTTGAAATCTGACATCTACCTAATTCTATCTGAATCTTATCATGCACTTATCTACTCTGATATTTAAAAAATATCAGAACAATTTGAAAAATTGGTTTTGTTTTTATCGTTCATGAATACAGCTATTTTATTTTTATTTATCATTAATTTATAAATAATTTAATATACGTAGACTCAGCTACATGATCTGATAAATTATTTAAGCATTCAGACATTTTAATATTGATATAACTGATGAATATATAAAGTTCCCAGTATTTAATAAAAAATAATTTAAAGTTTCCAGTATATAAAATATAATATAAATTTATATGATATTAGTATTATATATAATTATTATATATAATTATTATATATATTTATATTTATACATCTTCTTCAGCTTATCTCTCAAAGAGAGGTCGCTGCTGCCAACAACTTCTTCCACACCAAAAGACTTTAGGTCATTTCGTGTCCTATATCGGTCGCTATTAACAGGGCCTTCATATCATCCTTGAAGCAATTCTTCGCGTTTCTTTGGCCTTACACTACGTCCTTTCTATTCGAGTCCGACCTTTTCAGCGCTTCTTATCTAATAATCGTCCTCTCTTCTTGCTACATTTCCGAACAATCGTAGCTTTTTTTATCATATATTAAAAATAGGAGCTATTAATAAATTTTGATCAATTCCACAAAGCGCTTATTTTCCACTGCAGATATAAGCATTGTGCTGGTGGTAGATAGAACAGAAGAAAGTAGTTGATTGATTCTTTATTCACCATTAAATATAAATAAATTCTGATAATATTCCAGATCATTTAAACGTTTAAATTTTTATAAAAAATAGAATATAAATTGAAGATTAATAAATCAAAGATCAAACAATAAATTAGCGATCAATAAATTTAAGATCAAACAATCGTAAATGAGTATAAGTATATTGTTCTATATTTAAAACAATTTAAAAATAAAACAATAAATAAAAAGTGTGAGAGATAAAGCATTCTAGATAACATACACAATTATTCACACAAGAGATTATACATACAAATCAAATCAACTAACTGAGTCAACGTATTTAAAATTAAAATTAAAAAGTAAATATAAATAAATAGTAAATATAATTAAAAAGTAAATAATCTTAATATCTTTATAATTCAGATTTTTGAAAAAAAATTAACTCGAAATTTTTATGAATGGATTAATAGATAATATACCAAAATAACCTCTAATCTTTTATTAAAATAAAAGATTAGAGGTCATTAGAAGAAATTGCTATGATATCATGTTTAATTCCGATATTCTGCAACCCAAAATAGCAGAGGCCAATTTTTATGGATAGACTCGTCGTTCTTTCTTCGGTGTTTTTTACTTTACATTTGCAAATTCAAAACTGCACTTTAACAACAAAATAATGAATTAGATGAAAGAATAAAGTGCTCACTCTAAAAATGAAGTTCAAACACTAAATTATTCTTAAATAAAAAATGATAGAATTGGGTCACATTCATTATCTCCGTTAATATGTTCTCATCAAACAATACAAAATTGTACAAATAGATTATATTCGTCACTATATATCAATCGTCACTATAGTATATCTAACCTATTCACACCAGAAAGCGATTACGTAATGAAAATAACATTTCCTAAACTCGACGATTAAGCAAAGGTGGATTTATAGAGGATAGATGTGATGGTGCGAAGGAAATCACAATTATTTTCCTACTCTGACAGGTTCATATTATAAGCTACAAAACAGTTAAAAACGACGCGAAGGGCCTTTCAATCTATACCGAAAGTAACTATTTTTTAAAATATAACCGAACGGTCGATTTATACAATTTTTTGCAATGAGTGTTGAGCGAAAACAACACGAACACCCAAAATCTTATGATGAACTGTTGACGACGAAAATCAGAGAGAAAAATCCTCCTGAATGCTGCCCGATTTGTAGCCAGATAAAATCCAAGTATGCACTTACAAGATGTTGTGGAAAATGGATTTGCAATGGATGTTTTTTCAAGCAAATTATACTTAAATATTACTTGACGAAATACAAGGGCAGATTTTCTTGTCCATTGCCGAAATGCTCTGTTATACAGCAAGCAAATAATTCAACTAGCTCTGAAATAATTAAACGTCGAAGCGATAATTATGTTGATTCCACAACACAATCTGAAATTTAGCTAAAATATAAAAATAAACTACAAATGTAAACTGTTTCATGTTTTGTTAATTATTTTGTTTCTTATGTGTTTGCCTTTCTGTTTTGCTTAGAAATAAATTATTTTAATCCTCTTTTTTATTCTTACTCTTTCTTGAATGAGTTCAAGAAATGTTCAATCGCTTTTTAATGAGCAGTCATGCATATCATATATTATATATCATATATCATATATTGTGATAACCAGAGAGAATAAATGGCTTTTATTCACGAATCTACAAATAGTATTTTAACTATTTTGATGTTCTATCTATCATCAATATATATTTTGTCTCTAGTTGTCTCAAAGAGGCAAGCTCGATATAATAGTTTCTTTAAGAGAATGTGTGGATAAGGAACACTAAGTAATTCATTACTAAATTGGTATATTTCGAAAAACTGGAAGCCGGAATACATGTGATATTATCTAAAATCCAAAAACCGGTACACTCTGCCCGACCAGTAATTGCAACGTACAGCATCTATTTATATGTGAATAGATGCTCTCATAAGGATGATATAAACCTTACAGTGGATGAATGTCCAATTGGAAACTGATAATTGCGTGGTTAAATTTAGTATTCGACAGCTAATACTGCAATCAATTGTATATAATAAATAAAGTATGTAATAACCAGAGAGAATAAATGGATTTTATTCACGAATCTACAAATAGTAGGTAAAGTTAAATATAAATGATAAAGTAATTAAATGTGATACCACATTCATCCCATGTGATAGTTTTGGAAGTATGCAGGACTTCTTCGACTTCTTGTACTTCGTCGGTAGAATTCTCTAGTTGTCATGGGATGATGGTTTGCCTCAGGAATTGATGTCCTCTTTAAACTCAAGTTCATATCGATATTGTCAGTGGCATCATATTGCTTTCCGTTATTGTTATCATCTTCATAGTCTGGCTGGTTCCTATCGAAGCTATCTTGACAGTCGTCATCCCCGTCCCTTGACAATCCCGAACTACGAATATCCGAACTGTCTGGATCCTTGTAAATGGAGGTTTCTGAAGGATAACGAGATAGGTGTCGAGTTGAAATATTTGCTTCTTTTCCAGATGGAAGTTCGATATGAGCAATGTTATCAGTTTAGCTTTGAGCAATTTATCGTCGTATTTGTCGTGTTTGTAGAAGTTTCGCACGAATCCAGATCCGGGACGACGGAGCCATTCTGGTAAATTGAATTTAATTAATGGGCGTCTAGAGAAGTTGAAGATTCGATCATGAGGTGTCGAGCCAGTTGAGGTGCATAATAGTCCTTGAATAGATTGAAGGCTTTCAGCGAGGACCGTTTCCCGATCAGCAACCGGACGATTGTAGTCTCTAAGCCGCAAAAGTACAGCGCTCCATAATATACCGTTATAGCGTTCGATCTGTCCGTTGCCTAACGGATTGTACGGAGAAGAGTGACTTGCTACCGTGCCAATACTCTCCAGATAATCAGAGAATTCTTTCGACATGAAGGATGACCCGCGATCGGAATGTACAAATTCAGGTGGACCAAATATTGTCACTATACCACGCAGGCAATTTATCACTGTTTGAGCGGACATATCACGGCATGCAAATCCAAAAGGATAACGAGAATATTCATCGACGGCTGTAAGCAAATATTTCTTGCCTGATGAACTGGGCAAAGGACCTTTGAAGTCTAGTGAAATTCTTTCGAAAGGTCGTGTCACTCTGATGAGGGCAGTTTTTGGAGGCTTGAAGAAGTTTGGTTTCAACAACGAACAGGTAACGCAATGAGATACAACATAACGAACGTCTTCAGTGCTATATGGAAGTTGATTCGATTGAACGAAGTGATACAAACGATTGACTCCTGGGTGGCAAAGCGTAGCGTGAAGTTCATAAAGAAGCTTGAGATCTTTCTGTTTGTTAAAGTAACCGCAACTTGAAGCACAAATATCCCTAGACATTGAGTCGGCCGCATAATTCAACTTTCCAGGCCGGTAAAGTATACAATATTTGAACTCAGATAGATCGAGACGCCATCTTTGCACTTTTTCATTTTTAATTTTACTCTTATGATTCCTGTTAAATATGAATGAAACTGACCTTTGATCCGTTAGAACATTGAAAGTTCGTCTAGACAAATAGTGCCTCCAGCATCGCAATGCTTCAACGATGGCAAGGGCATCTTTCTCAATAGCGGAATGTCCAACGACACTCTTACTAAGTGTATGCGAATAAAATGCGACGGGTTTGTTATCCTGCGTTAATACAGCACCGATAGCATAAAGGGATGCGTCAGTCTCTACTGTAAATGTCTTATTGAAATCAATGGGTGTTAGAGTAGCTGAAATAATACGATCACGAATTATCTCAAATGAGCGCTTTGCTGCAGGTGTAATAGGAAATATCGTGGTTTCAGCTAACGGACGAATCTGCGACGAAAAATTTTGAATCCATTTGGAATAATGTGAGAAAAGGCCGACAATTCTTCGCAGTTGACGTTTATTTTGAGGTACCTGCAGTTCTCGCAAAGGTGAGACACGATTATGATCAGGCCGTTAAATACCACTACCAACTTGATATCCCAGAATGATGATCATCGTTTTATTAATCATACATTTCGATTCATTTAGTGTTATTCGGTACCTAGAAGCAACTTCACGAAACTTGGCCAGATTTGTATCATGTTCTTGCTGTGTTTTGCCGCACACAATGATATCGTCGAGGTAAGAATAGGTGCCGGTTAAGTTTTCTTTCTCTATAATCTCGTTGATTATTTGCTGGAAGGCGGCTACAGCATTCGTGAGTCCAGAAGGCATACGATGAAATTGATAGAGTTGACCATCTGCCTCGAATGCAGTCAAGAATTTTTCGTTTGCTCGCAAAGGAACTTGATGGTAAGCACTTTTTAAATCGAGGGTGCTAAACACGTTATTGGACGATATGGTGTCGATCAGGTCGTTAATTCGGGGCATGGGATAAGCGTCGAGGACCGTAAATCTATTTACGGTCTGCGAGTAATCTACTACTAGACGACGACGTCCTTCACTGTTTACAATAAGAACTTGCGCACGCCACGGTGAGCGACTGCGCTCGATGATGCCTTCGGATAACATCCGTTTTACTTCCGAAGCAATAAAGCGGCGATCTTCGATATTACGGCGCCGGGACGGAATTGCTGCAGGTTTCCAGTTTTTAAAATCGTCTGAAAATAACGACGGTATATCGATTTCCATGCTCGATAGTTGCCCAATGGTTAATGTTTCTTGCTTAGCATTTCCTCGAAGTCGAATGGAAACACTTGAATGCAAACGCAGGAATGGATGACCAAGTATGAGATCACGACAAAGATGAGGCATGACGAAGCATTGAATGTCAGTATAGTTTCGGTCACGGTAAGATATCGGTAATACGCATCGTTCATTGCATACGGATGTAAATGATGAATTAGCCATGGAAATCCTAACACAACAAGATTCTGTAGGAATACCTAGTTTTCGAATAACTGATGAATCGACAAAGTTGGAAGAGCTCCCTGTATCGATAAGAGCATCCAGCTGTTGTGTTCCAACGCGAACTTGTACCGTCATGTCGTCAAGTTTAGATGCATCACAATTTGCATTTTGACAGGATATGATATTAAGTGATTCACAGTCGGACGCATATGGTCGAGTACTACGATTGTATTTTCGTCGAGATCGAAGCAACTTAGTTCGACAAACTTTTTCATAGTGTCCACGTTTTAAGCAGAATGAACATTCAGCATCCCGGGCTGTACAACGATTTCGTGTATGCATAACTCCACCACAAAAGTAGCACCTTTTCTTGTTGATCTTTTGAGCTACGGCAATAGATTCTTCACTTTCAGAAATATCAGTATTTCCTTTTGAACCTTTGGTTTCCCTTAAGGCATTTACTGTGAATTCGGATGTGTGTCGATATTCGTTTGATTGAGTTTGAGCTGCTTCAATCGTTCGAGCGACTTGATAAGCTTTCTCTTTGTCGATGTCATTAGTCTCGAGTATGCGTTGACGAATCTCGTTCGATTGTAAACCCGTAATAAATGAATCGCAAATAAGAATATCGCGCAGCTCCTTAGCTTTCACATCTTTGAAGGTGCATTGTCGCGCAAGTGTTTCAAGACGATCCACATAGTTAGATATCGATTCATCGAGAGTTTGTCGTGCAGAACACAGTAGATGTCGTTTGTAAACCGAATTTGTAGATTTTATGAATGCTTTGTCGAGGACATCCATTTCTGAATCATAATCCAGGCACTCGTCAATCTTGTCGAATAATTGAGCGGAAATTGAGATATTCAGGAGATCAAGTTTGTCATCTTGTGAATCCATTTTGATGCGTTTGATAAATGTTTCGAAGCGATATCGCCAGTGAGGTCATTCGCGTTCTGCTTCAGGACAGTCTGTCGTTAGTTTGAGTGTATCCGGCTTGAACAGAGTATCCATCAAGACAATTCGTGAATAAAATTGTGATAACCAGAGAGAATAAATGGCTTTTATTCACGAATCTACAAATAGTAGGTAAAGTTAAATATAAATGATAAAGTAATTAAATGTGATACCACAATTATTAAATATAATACATTAAATAATAAAATATTACGAGTTGTCGTAATCTGTAATTATATTGATTTTCTTCAAAATCATTTAAATATATCAAATGATTAAATTATTTAAATTATTATGCTTGAGACTGTGGGCACAGTCCCCACAGTCTCGAGCACTCACGATTGAAATGGCGTCGAGTCATTCTGGAGCATTCTTGGAGGCAATCCCAATCTCATCGATGGGGACTTGACTTGACGACATACATTGACGCTGGCGGTTTCCTTAAAACTGGATGTACACAGTCACCAATATTTTACATATATTTGCGGACAACCCGTGGCGAGTGGGAACGCGCACGCTCTAGATCGCCGACGCTCCAAGTCCCAGCACCTTTGACACTCTGCAGTCAACAACCTGATTTGTGTAGCCCTAACAGCTACAGGATATCCTTAAAGACTAGAACCCGCGGGACTGTTGAGAATTGTAGGTAAACGTGATGGTGGTGACACTCTGATTCCCTGGTAGGCCGGTTTTGTTCTTGTGTTGGACTTTATTTGCCACAACACAGTTGTGACGAGTCATCAAGCGCACGCTGTCACTGCCGCCGGGTTAGTTGTTATGGCTTCCAAAGAGAAAAATATTGCGAAATATGAAGGCCTCGGGTAGCATCAATGCGCGTTTATTCCAATCACAGTGGAAGGGCTAGGTGCGCTAGGACTAAGCGTGTTCAGCTTTTGAGAAATACTTGGGAAAAATCTCATCTAGGCAACCGGAGACCACTATGCTCGGAGGTGGCTGATTCAGCTGATCAGTGCAGCCATATCGCGCGGCAACGCATCGTGCTTTCTTGAGACGCCTGATGACGCATCTCTCCATGCCTTTTAGGGATGGGAACCATATGGATTTAATTGGTAGCTGAATTATCTATAACGAAGCCAAAATTAGTAACTTTATGGGACCAATTGCGGTAACACTGTTTGAATAACATCTTAAATATGTAATTACGATATAAAAATGTATGATTTATTGATGATGATTTATTTAAATTTACAAAAAACATTTTTGCATAAGCATTCCGCATACCATAAAATATATTAAATATAATACATTAAATAATGAAATTTTAAGAATTGCAACAATTTGTAACAATATGGTCTTATTGTTCATAATTGTGTAAAAACTAAATCTAAACTATATAAATATATAAATATATGTTTCGATACATTGATGCTATATGTGTATTTAATTCTAATAATTTTTATAAGATAAGCGAACAAATTTATCCAGAAAGCCTTATTCTTAGAAAAACCAATATTAATGATAAAGAAGGTGTATATCTAGATATGAACATTAAATTTACATTAACTCAAATTACTATTAATTTATATCGTAAAGAGGACATTTAAATTTACAAGAAACATTTTTGCATGAGCATTCATGCATACCATATAATATAAAATATAATACATTAAATAATGGAAATTTTAAGAATTGCAACAATATGTAATGATATTGGCTTTCTTCAAAATCATTTAAATAATTTAATAGATACATATTTTAAACTAGGTTACTATAAAAATATTATCAAACAGAAAATAGTATAATATATAAATCAACACAATAATAATACATTAATTAAAATTAATGTATTATCATTTTTAAAATTAATTATAAATCATAGTTATTCTTGTAATAATAAAATACATACATCCGTCGAAGATCCGTATTCCTCTACGTGATAAACAGGCTGTATCAAAAACCATATTTTAATCCATATTCGTTTGGGTGTTAAACAGGCGGTATCAAAAACAATATTTTAATCAAATAGCAGTCCTCTTTTCTGTTTAATTCTGATATAATTTCGTTTTTTATAATGAAGTGAATAAATTAAAAGTATTTTTTTAAATATTTAATTTTGCCCTTTTTTTATCCGCGAGATTTCTGGGGTCGAAGAGTTAAGACATTATTTAATTTACTACGAAAGTTATCATCCGCGATATATAAGTTATTGAATTAATATTTAATAATCAATTATTTTTTTAAATTAATTATGAATCATAAACATTCTTGTAATAATAAAAAACATACATTCGTCGAAGATCCGTATTTCTCTACGTGTTAAACAGGCTGTATCAAAAACCATATTTTAATCCATATT
Source organism: Pomphorhynchus laevis (assembly GCA_012934845.2). NCBI lineage: Eukaryota > Metazoa > Acanthocephala > Palaeacanthocephala > Echinorhynchida > Pomphorhynchidae > Pomphorhynchus > Pomphorhynchus laevis. The sequence continues at coordinate 11,390 of WNNJ02000293.1, read as the reverse complement.
CGTTTGGGTGTTAAACAGGCGGTATTAAAAATATATTTTAATCAAATTGCAGTCCTCTTTTCTGTTTAATTCTGATATAATTTCTTTTTTATAATGAAGTGAATAAATTAAAAGTATTTTTTTAATATTTAATTTTGTTTTTTTATCCGCCAGATTTCTGGGGTCGAAGAGTTAAGACATTATTAAATTTACTACGAAATAATCATACGCGATATAAAATTATTGTATTAATATTTAATAATCAATTATTATTTTTTAAATTAATTATAAATCATAATTAATCTTGTTATAATAAAATACATACATCCGTCGAAGATCCGTATTCCTTTTAGGTGTTAAACAGGCTGTATCAAAAACAATATTTTAATCAATATTCGTTTGGGTGTTAAACAGGCGGTATTAAAAACAATATTTTAATCAAATTGCAGTCCTCTTTTCTGTTTAATTCTGATAGAATTTCTTTTTTATAATGAAGTGAATAAATTAAAAGTATTTTTTTAAATATTTAATTTTGTTCTTTTTTTAAGCCGCGAGATTTCTCGGGACGAAGAGATAAGACAATATTAAATTTACTACGAAAGTAATCATCCGCGATATTAAATTATTGAATTAATATTTAATAATCAATTATATTTTTAAATTAATTAAAATCATAAATATTCTTGTAATAATAAAACACATACATCCGTCGAAGATCCGTATTCCTTTAGGTTTTAAACAGGCTGTATCAAAAACAATATTTTAATCCATATTCGATTGGGTGTTAAACATGCGGTATTAAAAATATATTTTAATCAAATTGCAGTCCTCTTTTCTGTTTAATTCTGATATAATTTCTTTTATATAATGAAGTGAATAAATTAAAAGTATTTTTTTAAATATTTAATTTTGTTTTTTTATCCGCCAGATTTCTGGGGTCGAAGAGTTAAGACATTATTAAATTTACTACTAAAGTAATCATCCGCGATATTAAATTATTGAATTAATATTTAGTAATCAATTATTTTTTTAAATTAATTATAAATCATAATTAATCTTTTAATAATAAAAAACATACATCCGTCGAAGATCCGTATTCCTTTAGGTGTTAAACAGGCTGTATCAAAAGCAATATTTTAATCCATATTCGATTGAGTGTTAATCATGCCGTATTAAAAACAATATTTTAATCAAATTGCAGTCCTCTTTTCTGTTTAATTCTGATAGAATTTCTATTTTATAATGAAGTGAATAAATTAAAAGTATTTTTTTAAATATTTAATTTTGTTTTTTTCATCCGCGAGATTTCTCGGGTCGAAGAGTTAAGACATTATTAAAATTACTACGACAGTAATCATCCGCGATATTAAATTATTGAATTAATATTTAATAATCAATTATTTTTTTAAATTAATTATAAATCATAAATATTGTTGTAATAATAAAACATACATCCGTCGAAGATCCGTATTCCTCTAGGTGTTAAACAGGCTGTATTAAAAACCATATTTTAATCCATATTCGATTGGGTGCTAAACAGGCGGTATTAAAAACAATATTTTAATCAAATTGCAGTCCTCTTTTCTGTTTAATTCTGATATAATTTCTTTTTATATAATGAAGTTAATAAATTAAAAGTATATTTTAAATATTTAATTTTTTTAAGCCACGAGATTTCTCGGGACGAAGAGATAAAACAATATTGAATTTACTACGAAAGTAATCATCCGCGATATTAAATTATTGAATTAATATTTAAAAATCAATTATTTTTTTAAATTAATTATAAATCATAATTATTCTGGTAATAATAAAATACATACATCCGTCGAAGATCCGTATTCCTTTAGGTGTTAAACAGGCTGTATCAAAAGCAATATTTTAATCCATATTCGATTGTGTGTTAATCATGCTGTATTAAAAACAATATTTTAATCAAATTGCAGTCCTCTTTTCTGTTTAATTCTGATAGAATTTCTTTTTTATAAAGAAGTGAATAAATTAAAAGTATCTTTTTAATATTTAATTTTGTCCTTTTTTTAACCGCCAGATTTCTCGGGTCGAAGAGTTAAGACATTATAAAATTTACTACGAAAGTAATCATCCGCGATATGAAATTATTGAATTAATATTTAATAATCAATTATATTTTTAAATTAATTATAAATCATAAATATTCTTGTAATAATAAAACACATACATCCGTCAAAGATCCGTATTCCTTTAGGTGTTAAACAGGCTGTATCAAAAACAATATTTTAATCCATATTCGATTAGGTGTTAAACAGGCGGTATTAAAAACAATATTTTAATAAAATTGCAGTCCTCTTCTTGGTTTTATTCTGATATAATTTCATTTTTATAATGAAGTGAATAAATTAAAAGTATTTTTTTAAACATTTAATTTTGTTTTTTTATTCGCGAGATTTCTCGGGTCGAAGAGTTAAGACATTATTAAAATTACTACGAAAGTAATCATCCGCGATAATAAATTATTGAATTAATATTTAATAATCAATTATTTTTTTAAATTAATTATAAATCATAAATATTGTTGTAATAATAAAACATACATCCGTCGAAGATCCGTATTCCTCTAGGTGTTAAACAGGCTGTATCAAAAACCATATTTTAATCCATATTCGATTGGGTGCTAAACAGGCGGTATTAAAAACAATATTTTAATCAAATTGCAGTCCTCTTTTCTGTTTAATTCTGATAGAATTTCATTTTTATAATGAAGTGAATAAATTAAAAGTATTTTTTTAATATTTAATTTTGTCCTTTTTTTTACCGCCAGATTTCTCGGGTCGAAGAGTTAAGACATTATTAAATTTACTACGAAAGTAATCATCCGCGATATTAAATTATTGAATTAATATTTAATAATCAATTATTTTTTTAATTTAATTATAAATCATACTTAATCTTGTAATAATAAAACACATACATCCGTCGAAGATCCGTATTCCTTTAGGTGTTAAACAGGCTGTATCAAAAACAATATTTTAATCCATATTCGATTGGGTGTTAATCAGGCGGCATTAAAAACAATATTTTAATCAAATAGCAGTCCTCTTTTCTGTTTAATTCTGATAGAATTTCTTTTTTTTTAATGAAGTGAATAAATTAGCAGTATTTTCTTAAATATTTAAATTTGTCCTTTTTTTTATCCGCGAGATTTCTCGGGTCGAACAGTTAAGACATTATTAAATTTACTACGAAAGTAATCATCCGCGATATTAAATTATTGAAGTAATATTTAATTATCAATTATTTTTTTAATTTAATTATAAATCATAATACATCTTGTAAAAATAAAACACATACATCCGTCGAAGATCCGTATTCCTTTAGGTGTTAAACAGGCTATATCAAAAACAATATTTTAATCCATATTCGATTCGGTGTAAAACAGGCGGTATTAAAAACAATATTTTAATCAAATAGCAGTCCTCTTTTCTGTTTAATTCTGATAGAATTTCTTTTTTTATAATAAAGTGAATAAATTAAAAGTATTTTCTTAAATATTAAAATTTGTCCTTTTTTATCCGCGAGATTTCTCGGGTCGAAGAGTTAAGACATTATTAAATTTACTACGAAAGTAATCATCCGCGATATTAAATTATTGTATTAATATTTAATAATCAATTATTATTTTTTAAATTAATTATAAATCATAATTAGTCTTGTAATAATAAAACACATACATCCGTCGAAGATCCGTATTCCTTTAGGTGTTAAACAGGCTGTATCAAAAACAATATTTTAATCCATATTCGTTTGGGTGTTAAACAGGCGGTATTAAAAACAATATTTTAATCAAATAGCAGTCCTCTTTTCTGTTTAATTCTGATAGAATTTCTTTTTTTATAATGAAGTGAATAAATTAAAAGTGTGTTTTTTAATATTTAATTTTGTCCTTTTTTTATCCGCGAGATTTCTCGGGTCGAAGAGTTAAGACATTATTAAATTTACTACGAAAGTAATCATCCGCGATATTAAATTATTGAATTAATATTTAATAATCAATTATTATTTTTTAAATTAATTATAAATCATAATTAATCTTGTAATAATAAAACACATACATCCGTCGAAGATCCGTATTCCTTTAGGTGTTAAACAGGCTGTATCAAAAACAATATTTTAATCCATATTCGTTTGGGTGTTAAACAGGCGGTATTAAAAACAATATTTTAATCAAATAGCAGTCTTCTTTTCTGTTTAATTCTGATAGAATTTCTTTTTTTATAATGAAGTGAATAAATTAAAAGTATTTTTTAATATTTAATTTTGTCCTTTTTTTTATCCGCGAGATTTCTCGGGTCAAAGAGTTAAGACAATATTAAATTTACTACGAAAGTAATCATCCGCGATATTAAATTATTGTATTAATATTTAACATTCAATTATTATTTTTTAAATTAACTATAAATCAGAATTAGTCTTGTAATTATAAAACACATACATCCGTCGAAGATCCGTATTCCTTTAGGTGTTAAACAGGCTGTATCAAAAACAATATTTTAATCCATATTCGTTTGGGTGTTAAACAGGCGGTATTAAAAACAATATTTTAATCAAATAGCAGTCCTCTTTTCTGTTTAATTCTGATAGAATTTCTTTTTTTATAATGAAGTGAATAAATTAAAAGTATTTTTTAATATTTAATTTTGTCCTTTTTTTTATCCGCGAGATTTCTGGGGTCGAAGAGTTAAGACATTATTAAATTTACTACGAAAGTAATCATCCGCGATATTAAATTATTGAATTAATATTTAATAATCAATTATTTTTTTTAAATTAATTATAAATCATAATTAATCTTGTAATAATAAAACACATACATCCGTCGAAGATCCGTATTCATTTAGGTGTTAAACAGGCTGTATCAAAAACAATATTTTAATCCATATTCGATTCGGTGTAAAACAGGCGGTATTAAAAACAATATTTTAATCAAATAGCAGTCCTCTTTTCTGTTTAATTCTGATAGAATTTCTTTTTTTATAATGAAGTGAATAAATTAAAAGTATTTTCTTAAATATTAAAATTTGTCCTTTTTTTACCTGCGAGATTTCTCGGGTCGAAGAGTTAAGACATTATTAAATTTACTACGAAAGTAATCATCCGCGATATTAAATTATTGTATTAATATTTAATAATCAATTATTTTTTTAAATTAATTATAAATCATAAATATTGTTGTAATAATAAAACACATACATCAGTCGAAGATCCGTATTCCTTTAGGTGTTAAACAGGCTGTATCAAAAACAATATTTTAATCCAAATTCGATTGGGTGTTAAACAGGCGGTATTAAAAACAATATTTTAATCAAATTGCAGTTCTCTTTTCCGTTTAATTCTGATAGAATTTCTTTTTTATAATGAAGTGAATAAATTAAAAGTGTTTTTTTTAAATATTTAATATTGTTTTTTTATCCGCAAGATTTCTCGGGTCGAAGAGATTAGACAATATTTAATTTATTACGAAAGTAATCATCCGCGATATTAAATTATTGAATTAATATTTAATAATCAATTATTATTTTTTAAATTAATTATAAATCATAATTAATCTTGTAATAATAAAACACATACATCCGTCGAAGATCCGTATTCCTTGAGGTGTTAAACAGGGTGTATCAAAAAACAATATTTTAATCTATATTCGATTGGGTGTTAATCAGGCGGCATTAAAAACAATATTTTAATCAGATAGCAGTCTTCTTTTCTGTTTAATTCTGATAGAATTTCTTTTTTATAATGAAGTGAATAAATTAAAAGTGTTTTTTTAAATATTTAATATTGTTTTTTTATCCGCGAGATTTCTCGGGTCGAAGAGATAAGACAATATTAAATTTACTACGAAAGTAATCATCCGCGATATTAAATTATTGTATTAATATTTAATAATCAATTATTTTTTTAAATTAATTATAAATCATAAATATTGTTGTAATAATAAAACACATACATCAGTCGAAGATCCGTATTCCTTTAGGTGTTAAACAGGCTGTATCAAAAACAATATTTAAATCCATATTCGTTTGTGTGTTAAACAGGCGGTATTAAAAACAATATTTTAATCAAATAGCAGTCCTCTTTTCTGTTTAATTCTGATAGAATTTCTTTTTTATAATGAAGTGAATAAATTAAAAGTGTTTTTTTTTTAATATTTAATATTGTTTTTTATCCGCGAGATTTCTCGGGTCGAAGAGATAAGACAATATTTAATTTACTACGAAAGTAATCATCCGCGATATTAAATTATTGAATTAATATTTAATAATCAATTATTTTTTAAAATTAATTGTAAATCATAATTAATCTTGTAATAATAAAACACATACATCCGTCGAAGATCAGTATTCCTTTAGGTGTTAAACAGGCTGTATCAAAAACAATATTTTAATCCATATTCGTTTCGGTGTTAAACAAGCGGTATTAAAAACAATATTTTAATCAGATAGCAGTTCTCTTTTCTGTTTAATTCTGATAGAATTTCTTTTTTTATAATGAAGTGAATAAATTAAAAGTGTTTTTTTAATATTTAATATTTTTTTTATCCGCGAGATTTCTGGGGTCGAAGAGTTAAGACATTATTAAATTTACTACGAAAGTAATCATCCGCGATATTAAATTATTGAATTAATATTTAATAATCAATTATGTTTTTAAATTAATTATAAATCATAATTATTCTGGTAATAATAAAATACATACATCCGTCGAAGATCCGTATTCCTTTAGGTGTTAAACAGGCTGTATCAAAAGCAATATTTTAATCCATATTCGATTGGGTGTGAATCATGCGGTATTAAAAACAATATTTTAATCAAATTGCAGTCATCTTTTCTGTTTAATTCTGATAGAATTTCTTTTTTTATAATGAAGTGAATAAATTAAAAGTATTTTTTTTAATATTTAATTTTGTCCTTTTTTTTATCCGCGAGATTTCTCAGGTCGAAGAGTTAAGACATTATTAAATTTACTACGAAAGTAATCATCCGCGATATTAAATTATTGAATTAATATTTAATAATCAATTATTTTTTTTAAATTAATTATCAATCATAATTAATCTTGTAATAATAAAACACATACATCCGTCGAAGATCCGTATTCCTTTAGGTGTTAAACAGGGTGTATCAAAAAACAATATTTTAATCCATATTCGATTGGGTGTTAATCAGGCGGCATTAAAAACAACATTTTAATCAGATAGCAGTCTTCTTTTCTGTTTAATTCTGATAGAATTTCTTTTTTATAATGAAGTGAATAAATTAAAAGTGTTTTTTTAAATATTTAATATTGTTTTTTTATCCGCGAGATTTCTCGGGTCGAAGAGATAAGACAATATTAAATTTACTACGAAAGTAATTATCCGCGATATTAAATTATTGTATTTATATTTAATAATGAATTATTATTTTTTAAATTAATTATAAATCATAATTAATCTTGTAAAAATAAAACACATACATCCGTCGAAGATCCCTATTTTTTAGGTGTTAAACAGGCTGTATCAAAAACAATATTTTACTCCATATTCGTTTGGGTGTTAAACAGGCGGTATTAAAAACAATATTTTAATCAAATAGCAGTTCTCTTTTCTGTTTAATTCTGATAGAATTTCTTTTTTATAATGAAGTGAATAAATTAAAAGTGTTTTTTTAAATATTTAATATTGTTTTTTTATCCGCGAGATTTCTCGGGTCGAAGAGATAAGACAATATTTAATTTACTACGAAAGTAATCATCCGCGATATTAAATTATTGAATTAATATTTAATAATCAATTATTTTTTTAAATTAATTATAAATCATAAATATTGTTGTAATAATAAAACATACATCCGTCGAAGATCCGTATTCCTCTAGGTGTTAAACAGGCTGTATCAAAAACCATATTTTAATCCATATTCGATTGGGTGCTAAACAGGCGGTATTAAAAACAATATTTTAATCAAATTGCAGTCCTCTTTTCTGTTTAATTCTGATATAATTTCTTTTTATATAATGAAGTTAATAAATTAAAAGTATATTTTAAATATTTAATTTTTTTAAGCCACGAGATTTCTCGGGACGAAGAGATAAAACAATATTGAATTTACTACGAAAGTAATCATCCGCGATATTAAATTATTGAATTAATATTTAAAAATCAATTATTTTTTTAAATTAATTATAAATCATAATTATTCTGGTAATAATAAAATACATACATCCGTCGAAGATCCGTATTCCTTTAGGTTTTAAACAGGCTGTATCAAAAACAATATTTTAATCCATATTCGATTGGGTGTTAAACATGCGGTATTAAAAATATATTTTAATCAAATTGCAGTCCTCTTTTCTGTTTAATTCTGATATAATTTCTTTTATATAATGAAGTGAATAAATTAAAAGTATTTTTTTAAATATTTAATTTTGTTTTTTTCATCCGCGAGATTTCTCGGGTCGAAGAGTTAAGACATTATTAAAATTACTACGACAGTAATCATCCGCGATATTAAATTATTGAATTAATATTTAATAATCAATTATTTTTTTAAATTAATTATAAATCATAATTAATCTTTTAATAATAAAAAACATACATCCGTCGAAGATCCGTATTCCTTTAGGTGTTAAACAGGCTGTATCAAAAGCAATATTTTAATCCATATTCGATTGAGTGTTAATCATGCCGTATTAAAAACAATATTTTAATCAAATTGCAGTCCTCTTTTCTGTTTAATTCTGATAGAATTTCTATTTTTATAATGAAGTGAATAAATTAAAAGTATTTTTTTAAATATTTAATTTTGTTTTTTTCATCCGCGAGATTTCTCGGGTCGAAGAGTTAAGACATTATTAAAATTTACTACGACAAGTAATCATCCGCGATATTAAATTATTGAATTAATATTTAATAATCAATTATTTTTTTAAATTAATTATAAATCATAAATATTGTTGTAATAATAAAACATACATCCGTCGAAGATCCGTATTCCTCTAGGTGTTAAACAGGCTGTATTAAAAACCATATTTTAATCCATATTCGATTGGGTGCTAAACAGGCGGTATTAAAAACAATATTTTAATCAAATTGCAGTCCTCTTTTCTGTTTAATTCTGATATAATTTCTTTTTATATAATGAAGTTAATAAATTAAAAGTATATTTTAAATATTTAATTTTTTTAAGCCACGAGATTTCTCGGGACGAAGAGATAAAACAATATTGAATTTACTACGAAAGTAATCATCCGCGATATTAAATTATTGAATTAATATTTAAAAATCAATTATTTTTTTAAATTAATTATAAATCATAATTATTCTGGTAATAATAAAATACATACATCCGTCGAAGATCCGTATTCCTTTAGGTGTTAAACAGGCTGTATCAAAAGCAATATTTTAATCCATATTCGATTGAGTGTTAATCATGCCGTATTAAAAACAATATTTTAATCAAATTGCAGTCCTCTTTTCTGTTTAATTCTGATAGAATTTCTATTTTATAATGAAGTGAATAAATTAAAAGTATTTTTTTAAATATTTAATTTTGTTTTTTTCATCCGCGAGATTTCTCGGGTCGAAGAGTTAAGACATTATTAAAATTACTACGACAGTAATCATCCGCGATATTAAATTATTGAATTAATATTTAATAATCAATTATTTTTTTAAATTAATTATAAATCATAAATATTGTTGTAATAATAAAACAATACATCCGTCGAAGATCCGTATTCCTCTAGGTGTTAAACAGGCTGTATTAAAAACCATATTTTAATCCATATTCGATTGGGTGCTAAACAGGCGGTATTAAAAACAATATTTTAATCAAATTGCAGTCCTCTTTTCTGTTTAATTCTGATATAATTTCTTTTTATATAATGAAGTTAATAAATTAAAAGTATATTTTAAATATTTAATTTTTTTAAGCCACGAGATTTCTCGGGACGAAGAGATAAAACAATATTGAATTTACTACGAAAGTAATCATCCGCGATATTAAATTATTGAATTAATATTTAATAATCAATTATTTTTTTTAAATTAATTATAAATCATAATTATTCTGGTAATAATAAAATACATACATCCGTCGAAGATCCGTATTCCTTTAGGTGTTAAACAGGCTGTATCAAAAGCAATATTTTAATCCATATTCGATTGTGTGTTAATCATGCTGTATTAAAAACAATATTTTAATCAAATTGCAGTCCTCTTTTCTGTTTAATTCTGATAGAATTTCTTTTTTATAATGAAGTGAATAAATTAAAAGTATTTTTTAATATTTAATTTTGTCCTTTTTTTATCCGCGAGATTTCTCGGGTCGAAGAGTTAAGACATTATTAAATTTACTACGAAAGTAATCATCCGCGATATTAAATTATTGAATTAATATTTAATAATCAATTATTATTTTTAAATTAATTATAAATCATAATTATTCTTGTAATAATAAAACACATACATCCGTCGAAGATCCGTATTCCTTTAGGTGTTAAACAGGCTGTATCAAAAACAATATTTTAATCCATATTCGTTTGGGTGTTAAACAGGCGGTATTAAAAACAATATTTTAATCAAATAGCAGTCCTCTTTTCTGTTTAATTCTGATAGAATTTCTTTTTTATAATGAAGTGAATAAATTAAAAGTATTTTTTTAAATATTTAATTTTGTTTTTTTATCCGCGAGATTTCTCGGGTCGAAGAGTTAAGACATTATTAAATTTACTACGAAAGTAATCATCCGCGATATTAAATTATTGAATTAATATTTAATAATCAATTATTTTTTTTAAATTAATTATAAATCATAATTAATCTTGTAATAATAAAACACATACATCCGTCGAAGATCCGTATTCCTTTAGGTGTTAAACAGGCTGTATCAAAAACAATATTTTAATCCATATTCGATTGGGTGTTAAACAGGCGGTATTAAAAACAATATTTTAATCAAATAGCAGTCCTCTTTTCTGTTTAATTCTGATAGAATTTCTTTTTTATAATGAAGTGAATAAATTAAAAGTGTTTTTTTAATATTTAATATTTTTTTTATCCGCGAGATTTCTGGGGTCGAAGAGTTAAGACATTATTAAATTTACTACGAAAGTAATCATCCGCGATATTAAATTATTGAATTAATATTTAATAATCAATTATTTTTTTAAATTAATTATAAATCATAATTAATCTTGTAATAATAAAACACATACATCCGTCGAAGATCCGTATTCCTTTAGGTGTTAAACAGGCTGTATCAAAAACAATATTTTAATCCATATTCGATTGGGTGTTAATCAGGCGGTATTAAAAACAATATTTTAATCAAATAGCAGTCCTCTTTTCTGTTTAATTCTGATAGAATTTCTTTTTTTATAATGAAGTGAATAAATTA
>WNNJ02002914.1:0-18341 GCA_012934845.2 Pomphorhynchus laevis | reverse complement strand
GTCATTCCTTTTGAACGCTATTTGAGCTTTTCGATTCGAACTTATGTTCTTTCAATCGGTGGGTCTACGCCTTACCGATGTGATCAGGATATCATAGAATCAGTGCAGTGCTCTTCTTCTTGTGCCCTTCTTCTATAGAAGAGCTTAAGCTCGAAATCTTTGCACAAATTAAATAAAATTACCTTTTCCGATTTTACGAAATTTGACTTTGAGAATGAATGGCTTAGCTGTGATATCCTATGCCACCGTAATAAAGGTGAACTATCAAAATGCATGGTTTTGACTGCCTGAATACACGATAAAATAAGCATATCTGAGGATGTGGTGCTTAACATATACACTATTCACTTACTGGATTATTTTGCCGTGAGTTTCTTATAGGATTATTAGTCCACCAGTAAAGTTTCGTTATGTTTGTGCTAGTTTCTAAATGTTTCGTACATGGATTATTTCTAGCAAATTTAAGATCATTTATTCAAAAAATATTACGAAACTTTTTGTTTAGATTCCCAGTCTGGTATTGTATCTTGTATCGCACACAACAGTCTCTATCAAACCTACTCATTGGGAACATATGGCAAAACTGGTGTACACGAATATCTTCGTTAAAATAAAATTTAGTATTTTATTTCTAGTGGGTCTATATTCTGTAAAAGACGGCTCCGAAATGGCCATCCTCTCGGGTCACACTGGTGGTGTTACGCACACTGCATTTAGCAATGACGGAAATTATATCTATACCGGTGCCCGAAAGGTATAAAGTTGAAATTTAATGAATGTCATAAATGTTTGTTTAATCTTACATTTTAATAATGGATTAGTATCTTTAGAGATTAATTTTGGTCATAGATTAATTATTAGTTTAACAATAAAGTTCTTTATTAAAAAATAGCAAGTTTTTAAAGATATTTATATTTTCAAAATGTATTTTTTCAGGTTGAGTATGGCATTTTAAATAGGAAGTAAATATAAAATATTCTTTTGAATTTTTTAAATTTTTGGATTGCAAATATTGCAGCAAAGCGTCAATATTATGATTTTGATATTAAAGAATTGAATAATTATCGGTTGGCATAAACTTGACGTTTACTGAATAAATTATAAATTCGCTAATTAAACATTTTTATTGTATCTTTTTCTTAAAGATAAATGTTGAGGTGCTTTATTATTTAATTATAATGCGGCGAAAGTGAGACAACGTAGAAGAGCAGTTTAGAATTTTTTGATATTTAAATTACGAAATCATAAAAATGATTGAAAAATGATATTAATTGTAAAGATAGGATTGCTTTTATGTTTATAAAAGGTATTTTCTAATTCTTATTTTCAAATTATTGAAATAAAATGACGTCAATATTATAATAAGTATGGATATATGACATTGATGACATTTATAGCGATATCACTAAATTAAAATAAAATTTAAATTTTATTAAATGTTTTTAATTTTAGTAATTTCTATTTAAATTGGAAGATCATAAAATTAATTATCGCTAATCAATTGTGATTAGCGATATTGTGAATAATTATTGCTAATTAATTGCTACTTAATATCATATTGTCTCAATATATCACAGTGATTATTTTTGAATTATTATTTTCTATATAAAAGTGGATTATTGTGATTGATGTAATGTTGCATTTTTAACTGTATATATAAATAATTAATTTATAATCCATTTTTATATAATTATTTATGAATTAATTTTAATTAATTTTATATTTACAGTTGCCAATAATTATGTACTGAAATTTATTTGAACCACTTTGCCTCTCGGCAAAGGGGTCAAAAACAGACATCAACAAAAATTGCAAACTGAACAATTGCAAAAAATAAAGTAAACTCTCTCTCATAGATCTTCTTTAATTGTAGAATGTCAATTACTCTAATGAAGAATACACGGGTATACATGAAGCACTGATGCGCAACATTCGAATCAATAAGCACAGTGAGACGTTGATGATTGTCACGTAGATCATTACGCGTTTTACACAACACTTTGAGTTGTATCCATGTATAAAATCACGCTATACAATAGATACTTTACCACAAAACAGAAGATTTTTGTTTGAGAATAAACATGAGTCAAATGGAATAAAGTTAATGCACTTTACTCCATATTTTGAAGGAAATATAAATTCTCTGGTCAAGAGTTCTCTTACAAAGATCGAACATGGACTTACTCTTGCTAAGAATCCTACGATAGTGATAGGAAGCTTAACCGGTATTTTTTAATAAGGTCATGCATGATCAACGTTGTTCATTCATCATACCAAGTTCACTTAGTCAATGTTCTTATCAAGTCTACTATTGAAAATTCAAAAATCGTAACAAAATTGAATTTTATAATCAAGAGAGAAAGTGAGCGATCTACAAAAAGTCACATAAAAATTAAAAAATTAAAGATTATTTACGGTATTTTATTTACAATTATGCTCTCCATGCTATGAAAAATAATATGATTTTTAATAATATTATTAAAATAATATTTAATTATTATAATATAATAATATTAAAAATAATATTACCGATCACAATTTTATTAAAATAAATAATTAAATTATTTAAATAATTAATTATTATATGGTATTAATGAATTAATAAATAATTTTATTGTTTATTAAAATAAACTAAATAAAACGAATAATAAAGAGTAGAGATAATAAAGAATAATAAAGAATAATAATAACGAATAATATTTAGTAGTTAAAGACTCTTAACTACTAAATTTAAATTTATCTAAAAACAATGGAATTTTTCATTTTAGTTATTTTCTTTAATATGACAATGTGTTTTTTAAGGATAACAGAATCTTATGCTGGGACCTACGCCATCTTGATAGTGTTTTGAAAACATACAAGCGATCCGCCAAAACTAATCAACGAATCTACTTCGATATTAACCGGTATTTAATGTTTAATTTGAAATACGACGTTGTAAATTTGAAACGTTTACAAATAATAATTTTATTATTTGTACACGAACAGGAAAGTATAACATTGCATGCTTTTCATATGAAAAATATTAACGGAAAAATAAATATCTGAAGGAGATTTATTTTAACATAAAAACATTTTGTATAATAAATACAATAGACAGTGAAATTAATGTCATTGTAATGTCATAGTACGTTATAATATTGATATTCATCTTAAAGACCATTTAAATAATTTAATTGATACACTAAGCTGAGATTTTTCAATAAAAAATATAATGAAATATATTATTTTAACATAAAAACATTTTGTATGATCATTAACTCATGTACTAGTAATTTGAAATTATAAGTTTAAATAAAAAGTGTTTATACAACGTAGCAGACGAAAATTTGAAATTATAATTTTAAATAAAAAATGTTGATGTTTCAACATTTGAAAATTTATCATCATTCATTCATTCAAGATCCTTTATTTATCAAAAAAAAACAAATAGCGGATATCTTCGCTATTTGTAACACTTTCATTGTACAAATTGATAACAATATAGAGAAAATAAATAGCCAAAATAAATAGTAGTTTGATATTTGGAACGCGAACTACTTTGAAGACCCGAAATTTATTTTCCACACGAATTTATGTAATCAAGAGCCCGGTAGAGAAAGCTATTTTTTAGATGTTCTGTCCTACAACAAGCTGTTGCCCACTTACGATTTGATCGTAGAGCAGCTGAGTATAAATGATTATTGGTGTGACATAAATAAGACTGTTCAGTAAGCGTTTGAAGAAAGTTCGAGTTTGCCTTTTTCTTGAAAATATTGACTAGAATTGCATCAAATGTAGGCAACTCGCATCCACATATTGATTGAGCTTTACTGTGAATTCTCATAAGCGTACTACGCTCCCTTTGGGACAATGTGCAAAAAGTTGGATAACCTTACGTAAGGATCGAGAGTATGCATGAATTGTAAAATAGAACTAATTGATCCTGGCAAGCTCCTAATCGTTTTAATTCACGAAGAAAATACATACGAGTTGCGCTTGTTTTCTTGACGTTACGAATATGCTTTCTCCAAGATAGGTTAGATTGAAATGTTAAACCTAAGATTTTCAATTCAGTTACTCTAGTCAGATCAAAATTAGGAAGTTCGTCTACAAGGATGGATGACTTTAACGAAAATAAAATTATTTTAGACTTGGCCATATTGAGACATAGGCAGTTTATATTACACCATTTGAGTAGATTTTCCACTTCGATTTCTACGACTTTGTTAGAATAATATTGAGAGCTTGCAATAGTAATGATCGTCAGATCATCTGCATACTTAATACATAAAGAACTAGAGCAGCTAGCTGAAAAATCGCTCATAAATATACTAAAAAGTAGTGGTGAGATAACACTGCCTTGTGGTACACCGCAGCTGGTTTTCCTCCACGAAGATTTCAAACCTAAATGCTTAACATATTGTTGTCTATCATACAGGTATGATGACAAAAACCTTATCTGCCAGTTTAGAAAACCGCAACTTTTTAACTTTTCTAACAGTAGAGGAAATCTAACAGAGTCAAATGCTTTACTGATATCAGCTTGAATTAATTGAACGATCGGGTATTTTCCTGAATCTAGATGATCTAGACAAAATTAATGAATACTAAGCAAAGCGTCACTTGTACTTCTGCCAGGCCGGAATGCATATTGGTGATTGTCGATAGCTTGAAGAAATATATTAGTAATTCTCCTTTTGAAAATTATTTCAAGCAACTTTGAAAGTGCTGGAATGAGCGTTATAGGTCTAAAGCTATGTTCTGATATATTCATGGAACCTTTTGGAACAAGAACAACTTCTGACAAGTTCAAGCATTTTGCGATAACTCCATCTTTAAACATAATATTAAAGAAGCGCGATAACGGTTCTGCGATAGATTCACTTAAAAACTTTAGAACCTACGTAGGCGGTCCTGGACCGCAAGCTTTTGACATTTTTAATAGGGTTTGACAAACTTCATCAGCAGATGTTAAGTCGTTATTATTTAAGGATATTGACGGTAAAGGAATTGTGTATGTCAGTTCATTATTTAAGGGGCACAATGACTCATTTATAACGTCTAATGTTCTTTAAAGCTCTGTTGTTGAAAGGTGTGATAAGAGAGAATTTAATGAAGAACATTTTAGAGAACCTACACCTTTCCAAAATTGTAAACCGCGAGAACTACCTAATTTATTTTTCGCGTAATTGCGTTTTGCTTTAACAATTTCTATTGATACTTTTTCAAAAACTCTGTTGGATATATCCACGTTATTTTTATTATGATCTACTTGAATCTGCGGTTCTTTAATATAAGGGGTGATCCAAGGAGGATCTTTATTGGTTAATTTAATCATCTTATGCGGTGCGTTATCATCTAGACTAGTCAGAATAATGTTGTTTAGAGTATTTAATTCCTCAATGCTGTGAATATTTAAGGGACTAATTTTAGAAATTACATCATTTTTCAAATTTAACAAATGATGATCCCGTTTGTCATAGACGGATATGTTTTGAAATTACTTTTCTAGGCATGCGGTTTTTAGGCTGGATTAGAATTGCGCAATGATCAGATTTACCTAACTTCGATAAGCGTTTTGCGGTAGAAAAATATTGGCTAGAATTTGTGAAAATTCTATCAAGATAAGCAGATTTGCGAGTTGGAAAGTTGACTATTTGTAACAACCCTTTTTGAGTCGCGCTACCTAAGTAATCAACATGGTTGAAATCACCAGCAACAAATATATAATTATCTGATTTGTATGTCAACTGGATGATTTGATCTACCGCGTTTTTCGACAATTCTTGATTTATGGCTACGCAGGGAGGACAATAGATCACAATTAAAGTTAATTGAAAATTTCGAGTATCATTTGATTTGTTGAGCTCAACAGCCAGGTATTCAACTCCACCAAAGCAATCCTTTGAGATTTGTGATGCCGACAACGCGATGTCATTTCGAACAAATATACATACTCCACCATGTATATTGTTTTTTCGATTAAAATAAAATGAATTAAAGTTTTCTAGAGAGAATTGATGACACGAATCATCTGTAAGCCATGATTCTGAAATTAAGACTATATCAACATTATAAGTGGAAACTACGGATGCAAGTAGGTCCATTTTATTAGATAAACCCTGCACATTTGAATAATATATGGTTGGATAAGGGAAATATATTAGGGAATGTAAATCTTGATTTACAAGATTTGAATTGCTATTTACAATGATATTTTGCTTCTCATTTATAGTATTACAGGTTTTCAACGGGAATGATGTTTTGGTCCCAAGCGAAAATCCAACATTTTTTCACGTGGATTGTTATTTGCCGTGTATACCAACTCGTTATTTTTTAGTTTCTTTAAACGATTTTTTTCTGCAATGCTTCTATCAGGAAATAATCGATATGGGGGTTCAACAAATCCTCTCATTGACAGAAAAAGACTAGCTTGACTCTCATTTTCGAGTATGATCTTAACAAGTCTTGGTTTGTAAGAAGATTCCCTTTTATACCTAGATGTAATCCAACTCTTATCACTGCCTTTATACATATCGATCCTTTAGCTGGAGGATTATATTTATTTACAAGATTTTTCAAAATACATTGGAATGTATTTGGAATGATACTAGAACGAAGAGACTATGAAATGTATTCTCGTCAATAATATGTGTAGATAGGTAATTATAATATTTAATGATAATTATTATAAATACAATATTTATTTAATAATTATTTAACGATCGTAGCCTTACTGGCACAACTCGTTACTTGTAGATTTCTAGATTGGGCTTCCGAGTTTTATTCTTAAGAAGATTTTCTTAAGAATCTTATTAATTTTCAATCAAAGTTATTATACGAGACGCATAATTGTTAGAAACATCGGCGTATACGCAATCCATGAGGTAGTGTTGTCGTATTGCTGGTTATTAACTCTTGTTTTGGTAATTCAGGTTCTTATTCTATAGCAAGAACACTTCATTATTCAAAGTACTGTTACTTCATACAAGTTTTATGGGCTATCTAAAAGCTTTCAACATTCTCCAAATATATAAACGCATGTGTTGATTTGTAAAGTGCACGTATCGCTGGTCATTAACTCATGTACTAGTAATTGGAGTGCTCTTTCTATGGAAAGGGCGTTTCGTTTTTTAAGAGTATTGCTACTTCATACAAGCTTTCTGAGTTGTTTCAAAGTTGTCAACTTTCTTTAAATATAGATATGCATCAGGTGGTTTGTAAAGCGCAAATCGGTGGTTGTTTATTCAGGACATGTGGTTTGTAAAGCTCACAATAAGGATTTTAACAAAGATGTATTCAACGGCGATATCTTTAATGGCACAACTTGTTCCTTGAAGTTCTCTAGTTGTGATGTTTTTACTGACCCAATCTGTGATAAAGTTACTAATTTTCTAGTCCCGACAAGGTCCCCAAAGAGAACCTTACCTTCGAAGGTAAAGCTTCGACAGTACCTAATCCTCAATAAATCTCTAAAAGGAATTCACTAAGCGCACGCTCCTCCACTAGTGACCACCCTTACGTATGGTATGGTTTGCGTAAGCAGTGGCTTCACAGGACAGCAAGTGTGTAATCGTTACTTCCTTCATCAGCTTACTAAGGTTGCTGAATGAGCAACACACGCTTGTATACAGCTGAAGCACAATGCTCAAGTAAAGTTCTCTAGCTACAAAACACCAGCAAAACTCAAGCGCCTATGCTTAGATTCGTCACTTAACATATAGTGGTTATATGAATTGTATACAGCTGAAGCACAATGCTCGAGCAAAAGCTTTCTAGCTACAAAGCACAAGCATAGCTCTAGCGCAGATGCTAAGATTCGTCACTGCACATATAGTGGTTATATGAATTGAAAATTACTGGTACCGTTATATTAATAAGAAAGACTTTGAATACAACTTTTTTATTAACACGAATAGGAGAGTATAAACCTGCATGCTTTTTTACAACTTTCGTCGGGAAGCTTAACCCGGAATGCGCCTACCTCACACACAGACGCCTATTCCCATATGGAATCGTTTCAATCTTAATGTACTCATCGCTACAGGGTTGTCTCATCAATGTAGCCGTGTTGCTACACAAGGTCAACGGTTCTTGATCATTAGTAAACCTCTGAACTAAATTCGTTAAGCACACGCTTCTCCGTCGGTTGTTCATTCTAACATTTGACACTCAGAAATTGAAAACTGCCTTCACAGGAAGATTATGATTATTATTAAAGATTATTATTAAGCAAAGCATCTAAAGTTGCAATTGCAACCTCTCATGCTTCCAACATTGGTTCACTCTCATTCGAATGTGCTATTCTCTACTTCCGTATCATGCTTCTTCCTATAATTCAATATGGGATACCTGCATTCTGGGAAGATTTATCTCTATCTAACTTCGCCCAAATCGACAGGTGCCAATGGAGATTTGTTAAATGCGTTATATGTGCCTCTCCTAAATCTATTACTGTAGCAGCAATTTCAAAGCTCCAACCTTGTTCTGTATTTCTTTGTAATCGCATCCATCTCCCTAGAACATCTGAACTTTTTTATCATCTCAAAAACATCGAAGTAAAATTATCTTTGCTTGACCCAGACACATACCTGACCACTGCATTTATTCAAATCAATTGGCGAAATCCACGAACGCAAAAACGCCCTCTTACTTGGATAGTTTCTCTTCATGGGTACCATGATAAATTGTGCTCCATTCGTATCCCCCTTAATAACCGCACATCAACATGCATCTGTTAGCCTCCAATCATGTAATTCTTTGCTTCACGTTTTTGACTGTCCACATCTTTGAAAGATGAGCTTGACGAAGATTGACAAACTACAGAGTCGGTAGGCATGGCGAAGACATTTTGTACTTTCCTTTGTTTTAATATATATTCGGTGTTTTTTATTTATTTCTGCCGAATGCCGAGAGACTAAGAGGCCAATAATTCATCTCTACATTATTTTTAATAATAAATGCTAGCTATTATTATCTAATTTATAAAGTTTATTTTTGTAATTCTTTGCTTCACGTGTTTATTAAATGCTATTTATTTGTAATAATAAATGCTATTTATTAAATTTATTTCATGTACACCATTTGTTGCGTTCGTTTTAATGCGATTAGTCGAATTATCAAGAAATAAATCCTTCACATAATTAAAGGTTTTTAAATAAAATTTAAACGGTGACCTAAAATGGTAAAGTATTTAAATATTAGTTTTAGTAAATAAAATAAAATTAATATAATTTTATGTGAACCTTAAATACTTTATATTTAGGGCACAAATAAAATACTTTATAAATTAATAAAATTTAATATGAGCCTTTTGTTAAGGTCTCACAGAACATTGCGAGTCCAATTCTTGTAGTACTTTATTATGTGCCTTAAATTTAATTTATATATAGTATAAAATACGTAGACGCAGTTAACTAAGCCTAAAACTCTTAAAATATTGAGATATGTATTTAACTTTAAAATATTTTACTGCAATATTATTTTATAATTCGATAATAACGTCTGTCAATTGTTCTTTACTTATCAGTTAGTCTTTGAGTAAACTAAACAATATACAGTTAGCATGGACTTCTTTTAATTAAAGCATTAATATTTTTAAGTAACGAATATTAATATTTATAAGCTTATAATTATAAATTTAATTATCTTTATAGCTACTTTTTATCGCTATTTTACAAAAATAGCAATATTAAAAAAAATTTTTTTAAATATATTTATTTTCTAAATAAAAAATTGGTTTAGATAATTTTAAAATGATACAATTTCGCGTGAATTTTGTTAGTCATTTTTAGCCAGACGCAGAAGAACGACGAAAATCACTGCTAGATGCCGTTTCGTCATCACTATGACGAAACGGCATAAACCTTTTTATATCTAAAAAGCTTTCGCACCATTAAAGTTAATTACTGGCTTATTTTCCATATACTTTCTATACTTCAATTACTTGATTATTTTCGTAATTAAGTAATTACAAAAAATGTGATTTTTGTAAAAATTTCTAAAATAAATTATATAATCATAAGATTATATAATCATTTAGATTAAATCGAAATTGTAAAATTTGTGAATTTTAAAGGTTTTGTTTAGTAAGATATTAATACATATAATAATTTAATAATATTTTAAAGATATTTAAATAATATATCGTTGATTTTTATATTTCATTTATAAATTAAAAAATAATGCTAAATAAAATTTAAATAATTAAGTAATAAATTATTAAAAACAATAAATAATTATAAATAATAAATAACTGATTAAGATTAATAAATAATAAGATTTTATAATTTATATTTATATGGAAAAAGCTTTCGAACCATTAAAGTTAATTATATACTTCAATTACTCGCTTATTTTCGTAATTAAGCAATTACAAAGATGCCGTTTCGTCATTACTATGACTCGTCAGTGACAGTTCCCTTCCACTGCTGGATGCAAAGGAGGACTAGCAGACGGCTCTATCAAAGAATCATGTTAATGATGTACTAGAAAACCTCTAGTAACATAATCATTGTGCTCTTGGCGCATCAGCCAGTGCTTTTGCACTAATCATCCTATTTGGTGAAGCGGTAGTGCTAGTTCAGCACTACCGCTTATAAATATTGTTTTTTAAAAAATCAGATAAATAAAATTTACAAATTGAAATACAATATAAAAAATAGATAGGTGATTATTGTGTGCTGCCTCGAACATGCACACCGCATTTTTTCGTTGTACGTCAACACTTGGGCGCTATATAAAAAACCTGGTCACTTGGAACTCAAGGAAAGTTCGGATTAACCGTGTGCATATGTTTTGGAGGAACTCTTTAATATCCTTACCGAACGAGTCCAATGTGTCAATAGCGATGGGCGCAAAATAATAATCGCATTGATCGAGGCCGCTATATTTTGCGCGTTTTGCTGGTTCGGCGCTGCTAGCGACTGATCCGCAACCATTGATGGTCATGGCCAATTGGCTAGAAGAAAGCGAGTTCGGGAAAGTGAAGTCCAACGCGAGCATTTTGTTATATCGCCAGAAGACCAACTTAGCGCCGTCGGGCCGCTTTTCATCGGATCGCGACAGACCTAATTAATTGAAAGAATTTAATTTTCAATATTGTTAGAACTCACTTCAAATTTATTCTTAATTTATTGCAACTTAGCATGTGTGCGAAAACGGTATCCAATCTTTTAGGTGTTGAATTATACGTTTATTATTAATGGTTACAACGACATTTCGTTGTCTTTGTTATCTAAAATATGCATATAGTTCAATTGTTTTTTATGCCCTTCATTAATTGAACCGCTGACTCGCATCTCGTTTTAAAATGATAGATACAATATGCTATCGAAAGTTGTACCTGATGTGCTTGATGATTGACATTAAATTGTGGTAATGGTTGCCCTATATTTATGTATTGCCCTTATTATGTTTAGACAGGATAACACATTGTCTTCTGGATCATCTGATGGTTCTATTATGTCATGGACAAATGACGATCGAGAATTCAAGCATGATAAAGCTCACAATGATTGTGTAAACGGAGTTAGGTAAACTGATTATTAATAACGGTTTTTATTTAACCCGTTATTAATAACGGGTTTAATCTTATTAATTTATAAACTAATTATTTACATGCTTGTAATTTAGTTACAATCCAGTATTACCTGCTATATTGATTTCCAGTTCCGGTCAGCGTAAATTTCCAGTACCCTGCGACATCAAAGAAAACGACAATGAATCTTCTGGCAGTGACGTTGATTCAGAATTAAGGGTTGAGACAGGAGAAAATTCACTGAAGTTATGGCGTCAATTAAAACAGTAAACGTAGCACGTTGGAATATTATTGTTGTTAATAAAACACAGTATTTACTTTAAATTGCAACTAAGTGATTCCCTGATTACTGAGTTTATTAGATCTAGAATAAAAATAGCTACTAGATGATTGAGAGATAAATAAAAGAGCATATCGCTCATGATTTGGTAATTCGTTTACTATACGGGCAGCTCAGATCGACTGCCGATAGTTAATATTATTTAATATTAAATACTAATTTAATACTAATTCAACAAAATATTATAAAAACATCTTTAATAATATATTAAAATATCTTTCACTATAATATGAAAATTTCCAATTAATTCTAAAAAATTGTTAAACAAAAAATACTTGATAATCAAATTTTATCAGAAATACCTAAAATAAGATTATCAGTAGATTTTTTCTACTGATAAGTTATTATTGATATGTGGACTTTGTTTTCCCGTTAATATTACCAGAAATACTAAAACTTGTATTTTTGATACGACATTATTTTTCTGCTAATTTTTAACCACGTTTAATGAATTTCTTCTTAAATCACGAATGAATATAAAAAATCACGAATGAATATAAACGATATGCTTTATGTTAGAGTAAGGTATACTAGATAGTCAAATTCTATCAGAAGATATACTTCATTAGCACGTATTTGGCCCCGCTGCTATGTTGGGCCGAGGAATAGAGGCCGAAACCTGATAGCATAGCAGTTCCTCCTGATGACCTCTAATCCGTATTCTTATACAACGTCTGTTATTTATTAGTCAATTAATAAGAAATTGAGTTTTATTTTAAATTTCAATTTTTTGTTGGGTCGAGGAATAGAGGCTGAAACCTGATAACATAGCAGCTCCTTCTGATGACCTCTAATCCTTATTCTGATACAACGTCTGTTATTTATTAATCAATTCATGAAAATTGAGTTTTATTTTAAATTTCAATTTCAAATTTTAACTTGATATAAATATAATTTGTATAAAATTTTATATAATTATTTATTATTTATCTTTAAACCCAACGTTACCCGATAATCTCGGCATTAATTCGTTCACTGTTGGTATTGGGTGGCGGTATGGCTTGAGCTACTTGTTGACCGTAACCGAATAATCTCCTCATAATATCATAGTAGACGTCAAAATCTTATCTGACTTCTTGAGAATAGGTACAATTGGTGTACCGAAATCATTAAAAGGCACTTTTTCTCAAATACCTAATTTTATTCCTCTTTCAATTGCTTTAAAAACTTTCGATTGTAGAGCGATTGGAATTACACGTGGTTTGCAAAAGATGGGACGACTTTCTTCGCGAAATTTAATATCAAGTTCCACCCCTTTGATTCGTCCTAATTCTTGTGTGAAGAGAGATGGGGATTTCGCACATATTTCTTCACATTCTCGCTTTAATTGCAACATATCCATGTTATCGCCTTTGGATTCCACGTTAACGACATTACACGGTTTCACGCGTTTTACGAAACTTTTTAACAATTTATCCATCGATATTGACATCGACACTATTCCCTTTCTGCCAATTATGTTTAGACCGTACATATTAGCTACGATGAATTGTTCTTGACATCGATGGCTTGAGTTCAACTGACTGACTTCCAGTTTAACTGCTCCTAAAATAGGGATTAGATGTGAGGACGCTGATCGAAAAGTGTTATCTACTGACTTCAATATTGGTATTCCCAGCAGTTTCCATACGTCTTTCGAAATAAAGTTGTAGCCTGAGCCGGTGTCTATTTCAAACTAAATTTTCTTCCCGTTTAACATGATGTATACCATAAGCTTAGTTGTCGATATATCAGCTAAAGTATTTATACTATTGCGTATCGTCTGAACTTCATATGTTTTAGCAGTGTCTTTTCTGCTTCTACATACTTTGGCTGTGTCCCAGCTTATTGCAGAAGTTGCAGTATTTTCTTCGAGCCCAGCACAGATTTGCTTGATGTTCCGTATTTCCACACCTAAAGCAGGCGATAGCCGTATTGCTCGAAGTATTTGTCGATTGAAATTTTTGTTTTTGGTAGCGTTGGTTGACTCGGTGGACACACTCATCGTCATTTTGAATTATATCTTGCGACGAATTTCTTGCCGCTTGGCCACTGGTTTTCATTTCAACTACAATTTCAATGGCCTTAGCGAAATTTAAATCTGTCGATTTTATTCAAAAAAGAGCTCTACGTATAGCTTCGCTTTTGATTGAGCAGATAAATCTTGTCATTAATTAATCGTCATAAGGATTAGTGACTGCACTGAAATCGCATCTAGAAGCCTCGTATCTTATTCTTGCAACCAACTGCATTATTGTTTCGTCGGCATTTTGTTCTTTTCCGGTCCAGAATAGGCATCGTTCTCGTATCGCAAAACTTGCAATATCGAATTGGTCGGTCATAAATCCTTTAATTTCTTCCATCGTCAACATATTGATGTCTTTACTGTTATTAAGTTGATTGGCCCAAGTCGAAAGATGTAAATATATATCTTTATCTTGCGAATTGAGAAATACTGCGGGCATCTTATCCGTTTGTATAGAATTTGCTTTTATATAAGTAGCGAATCGGAATGCATATGATTGCAAAGCTCGTCGCTTGGAATGAACGGATCAAATCGCAAGATTGTAGCTGCAGTTGAATTATTTTCCCCTTTCTTCTCAGAAAATTGTTCGACCATTTTTGTGAGAGCTTCTATTTGCTTTCTCTGAATAACGATTTGTTCCTTGATCATTTCGGTAAGTATTTCCATTGCATAATCCCACCGCTTCCGCCAATTGTTACGTTTTAAACAAGAAACATTGTGAACACACAAAACAGTAGTTTCTTTTCACAAAATCAAAATGTTATATAGTGTTTTAAACAATAGAAATCAAATGGCGTTACATGAACGTGTTAGCATGCAAAATACAGTGGCTTACGTATTACAATAGAAGTATTACATTAGGCAACGTAACGGAACCTTAAATACTTTATATTTAGGGCACAAATAAAATACTTAATAAATTAATAAAATTTCATATGAGCCTTTTGTTAAGGTCTCACAGAACATTGCGAGTCCAATTCTTGTAGTACTTTATTATGTGCCTTTTTTGGCCAAATACAGGGCTCATAATTAAGAGCCATGTATTTAATAAAATATTTAATTATATACAACTTATATAATTATTTTTTATTTATAATTATTTATCTTTATTTTAATTTATATATAGTATAAAATACGTAGACGCAGTTAACTAAGCCTAAAACTCTGAAAATATTTTACTGCAATATTATTTTATAATTCGATAATAACGTCTGTCAATTGTTCTTTACTTATCAGTTAGTCTTTCAGTAAACTAAACAATATACAGTTAGCATGGACTTCTTTTAATTAAAGCATTAATATTTTTAAGTAACGAATATTAATATTTATTAGTTTATAATTATAAATTGAATTATCTTTATAGCTACTGTTTATTGCTATTTTACAAAAATAGCAATATTTTAAAAATATTTTATAAAAATATTTATTTTCTGAATAAAAAATATTATTTTCTAATAATAATTATTGCTAATAATAAATAAATATTTTTAAAAATAAATATTCCAGAGCAGGTCATTTAACCTGTGAAATGTAAGGAGGTTATACTGCTCTCTGCTTTAATCCTAAACATGTAATCCTAAACTAGCGTACGAATATCGTCACAAATCAGTTGCAACACGAGCTAACTATCAACATCATCCAGTCCCGAACTTAGTACTAAGTCGATCTTCAGGGTGCAGACACTGAGCACTAACGTGTCAACATGCTCTTATTCTTTAATGATCTTAAAGGATCTAGCTTGTCGATAAGGTCTAAAAGTAATCCATTATAGGCTCCTTACCGGCCTAACACTTTTTGAAATAGATTTCCAGAGCGTATCATTAATCTGTGAAACGCAAGGATGTTATAATGATATCTGCTTTAATCCTAAGCATGTGACTGCAAACCGTGTACGAATATCGTCACGAATAGTACTCAGTGGTCATACGTGTGCAGGCACTGCGCACTTACATTACAACATGCTGTAATACCTGGATGGTCTTTTAGGAATCCAACTAGTCGTTGAAAAATTGCACGAAACTTTTCTGCGCATTTATAGACTCCTTAAAGGTCAACACTTTTCGAAATTTATTTCTAGTGCAGGTTATTAATCTGTGAAACGTAAGGATGTTATCAGAATATTGAATGCGTTACGTATTTTGACAAGGTTTAAGCCGGTATAAGATTTATTCCGGTTAAAACCTTGTCAATTTATTAAAAGAGTATTCCAAAGGCGCATCTTAGAAAGCCATTTACCTCAATTAGTTATACATAAGAGATATTTTTTAAATAAATTTAATTATGAAATAATTATAGAAATTCTATTATTATAAAAATTTAATATGGAAATTTAAGGAATTTTAGCTTTTTTCTATTTTCGGAATATTTAAATATTTATTAAAATAAATATTATTTAATATTTTTAAAAATAAATATTCTTGTAAATAAATGTGAGATATTTATATGAGATATCATAAAAAATATTTTTAAAATAAATATATGAAAAAATTCTATTTTTAAAACAATATTTTTTATAAAATATTATTTCTAACTGAACATAAAAACGAAACAAGTTTTTTATTAGAACTTCAATTTAATCTTTTTGTTAAATTTATGAATATAATAGATTTGAAGACTGTCAACTACCCTATTTGGCACGCACCACTGATATTCGAATGATCTGATCATTCTTTTGTAGAGGAACATTCATATCATTTATGTATTGTAGTTTGCCATGTTTGCTTATGCGGACCTCTATGGATGGTCTTTTCGTATTTGCCAACAAACTTTGTTTAAATTTCAATTTTAGTGATGTTGGTAGGTGTCTAATTCCGTATTCTACAGATTGGAGAGTCACTGCTGGGGCTCCTATTTGTCCTGCATCTTGTAAGCTTACAACCATTCTACAACCGTGAAGTTTCAAAAATCCCGATTTTTTTGGATTTATTCTGATGGTGATTTCTCGATTATCATCTAAATATAAATATTTTAATTTAAACAAAAACACAGTAAATCGCTAAAATGATTAAATGTTCGTTGTTTTCGCATATGGAAGCAAACACACCTTATCATACATATGTCTCATTAATAAATGTATATTTACTATCTTAAGTCGCTTAGTGAAGCTTAAGAAAAGTTTTATAAAGAATGTATGTCAATAGCATCAATTATCTTGGCGCAATTGTTAATTTAAATCTGCGTATTTTGTAAATACGCAGATTTATTTATGATTATTTTGTAAACATAAATGAAAAAATGTAAATATAATAATATTTAACAATTATTAGAGCTAAATCAAATAAAAGAGGAAATTATTTTTGATATTTCGCTAACTTCAGTTAGCATCTTCAAAAAATTACTAAAGATAATTTAATTACGTAAAGTAATTTTCTGAAGATGCTAACAGAAGTTAGCGAAATATCAAAACTAATTTTCTCTTTTATTTGATTTAGCTCTAATAATTATTTATCAATAATGGATCATAATCAACTATTTAAAATAATAATATTTTTTATTATTCAGATTTTTTATAACTTAGGATTTCTTATTACTCAGCATTTAAACATTTGAAGAACCGATTGATAAATAAATATAAAAAATTATAGATAGTAAAAAATTATATATTACTAATCAAATCAGCTAACTGAGTCTACGTATTTAATATAACTATAAAATAAACAAAACATAATAATGCTAAATCAAAATTTAATAATTAAATAATAAAATAAATAATTGTTATAAGATTTTTTATAATTTAAATCAAGTTAAAATAAAAAATTGAAATTTAAAATAAACGTCATTTTTATGAATTGACTAATAAATAACAGACGTTGTATCAGAATAAGGATTTGAGTTCATCAGGTGTAACTGCTATTATATCAGGTTTCGGCCCCTTACTCCTACCCAACATAGCAGTTGGGACAAATACGTGTTAATGACGTATTTCTTCTGATGAACGAGAAATAACCAATAAATATAATCAAGTTATGTGCTATTCAAATTTTTCCCAAGCCGCCTCCTTCGCTTCGGTAACTGTTTGAGCTGAGATTCTCTTTGCACTTCAGTTTATTATTATTTATTATTATCTACAGTTTAATTCTGTATTATTATTTTAAATAATAAATTATTATATTAGATTTTATACAATTTATATTTATATCAATATATTTATATAAAGTTAAAATTTCAAATTAAATTCAAAAATAAATGTCAATTTTTATGAATTGACTAATAAATAACATAAGATGTATCAGAAAAAAGGTTTAGAGGTTATCAGAAGAAACTGCTATGTTATTTGGTTTAGTTTCGTATTCCTCGACCCTACATAGCAACGGGGTCAAACACGTACTAGTGACGTATTTCCTCGGATGAAATTTGATTATTCAATTGTTATGGTGATTAATAATGCCGGCTCAATATTTAAACTTAAGATTTTATATAATTCAGATTTTTATACATTAAGAATAGAATTATTTTAAAAATTATATAAAATTTAT
>WNNJ02002912.1:0-13401 GCA_012934845.2 Pomphorhynchus laevis | reverse complement strand
GTTGCTTACTGTCGTTGCTTACTGTCGTTGCTTACTGTCGTTGCTTACTGTCGTTGCTTACTGTCGTTGCTTACTGTCGTTGCTTACTGTCGTTGCTTACTGTCGTTGCTTACTGTCGTTGCTTACTGTCGTTGCTTACTGTCGTTGCTTACTGTCGTTGCTTACTGTCGTTGCTTACTGTCGTTGCTTACTGTCGTTGCTTACTGTCGTTGCTTACTGTCGTTGCTTACTGTCGTTGCTTACTGTCGTTGCTTACTGTCGTTGCTTACTGTCGTTGCTTACTGTAACTATTATTAATCGTAACTATTATTTGAAGTCACTAATTTGTTGAAATTGAGTTTTTGTATAAGGATGAATATGTAATTTGTGTAAGATGTTGTAATTGTATTTACTTTAGATCTCAAATGTATGTTATTTTATCTCACACTTTTTTTAAGAAAAACAGTATTCTGATCAGAACGTGTTTAGCAGTTAACCGATATGAGCTTTCGACATATGCCGTATTCCATCGAAATATATGACCATTGTTATCATGCATGTTTTATGCAATCTAAATAAAACAAAGGTCAGATACTTAAAGAGGATAATAAAATAACACAATGTCGCCTTTTAAAAACTCTTGATATTAATAAAGATGGTCTTATAATCAAGATTTAATTTTTCTATAATTTTGCCGCTAAATTTAAGCGATTTATAAAACTGCGATTATTCAAAACTCAAACAGACAGCTAAAACGTAATCAAGATGGCTCATACTACTGATGAGTTATTCTGGTTATCTTTGACGTCTAGGAGGGACTGATAGTATGCTGATCGTTAGTGTTGACAAGTTATTAACTAACATCAGCTTTCAACATATTGCCGTATTCTCTTAAAATCAATAAGCATGTTTATCATGCATGTTTGATGCAATCCTATGATAGTTATGCCAAATTCTTATAAGTGAGATAAAATGACACAATGAAGCATCATTATAACGCCTGATATAAATAAAGACAATCTGGTAAGCAACTTTTATGATTACTATAATTTTGACGCTTAAATTAAGCGATTTATAGGAAATGGTATTTTTAAAAGTCAAGCAGAGATCCAAATCGTCATCGAAATGAATCATACCACTGATTAAGCCTTCGGACATAATTAAAGTTTAGACGTTAAAATTGTATGCTGATCGTTGACTGTTTACGTTTTTATTTACAGCAGCTTTCAACATTTTGACCTGTTTTAATCAAATGCTAGACTGTTGTTATTATGTTTGTTTTATGTAATCTCTGTAATACATATGACAATCTTTTAAGTAACTTAAGGAATAACACCATGAGTTCACAAATGAATTGATGTTTATGAATAGAGATGGTCTGATAAGCAAGTTTTTGTTTACGAGTATTCATCAGTTCGAATTAATCTATTTAGGGAAAATGCTATTTTTTCAAACTTTTAGCCGGCAGCCGACATTTCATCGAGATGACTCATACTACAGATTAGTTATTTTGTTCATTTTTGACGCTTAGAAGTAACAAATAGTAATCTGATCAATAAGGGCTAACAAGTTTTTGCCCGACAGCAGCTTTTGACCTATTTCAATGAAATGCTGGACTGTTTATTATTATGATTGTTAAATGCAATCTCGATGATACACGTCATCAAGATGCATCATACTACACATGATTGCTTATGTTTATCTTTGACGCTGAAAAGTAACGAATAGTATTCTGATTGTTTTGGTAGACTAATTATTACCTGATAGCAGATAAAAAAATTGCCGTATTCCATTGAATTTATGACCATTGTAATCATGCATGTTTGATGCAATCTTAATTTGACAACTGCCAAGGTATTTTGAAGGATAATAAAATTGCACAATAAAAGATCATTCAAACGACTGAGATATATAAAAATGATCTAATTAGCCAGTTTTAAGTTTACTACAAATTTGCCGCAAAAATTTAGCAATTTTTAGAAAATGGTATTGTTTAAAAGTCAAGCCCACAGCAGAAACGTCATCAAGTTAGCCTGTACAACAGAAAAGTTCTTCCGTTAATCTTTGACGTTTTAAAAAGATTTACAGTAT
The DNA here is from genome assembly GCA_012934845.2 of Pomphorhynchus laevis. Classification (NCBI taxonomy): domain Eukaryota; kingdom Metazoa; phylum Acanthocephala; class Palaeacanthocephala; order Echinorhynchida; family Pomphorhynchidae; genus Pomphorhynchus; species Pomphorhynchus laevis. The sequence continues at coordinate 11,331 of WNNJ02002912.1, read as the reverse complement.
GATGATCGTTAGTGTTGACCAGTAATTATGGGACAGCAGCTTTCAAAATATTGCCGTACTCCATTTATATCCATGATTTTTGGTATCATGCTTGTTTGATGCAATTAGAATGATTCACCTGCCAAATTCATTTGAATAATAAAAACCACACAATTTTGCATAATTTAAACACTTGATAAAATGAAAGATAGTTCAAAAGGAGCAACCTTAAAGTTTACTATAATTTTGCGCTAAAATTGAACAATTTATAGAAAATGCTATAATTTCAAAGACTAGGCATACCTCAAAAGATAAATTAAAATAACTCATAATACTGCTTAGTGATTTCAGTAATCATGGAAGTTTAGACGTTACAAATAGTATGCTGATCGTTAACTGTGGACATTTTTACTAAACAGCAGCTTTTACGATTTTGGCATATTTCAATGAAAATGCTAGACTGTTGTTATTACGCTTGTTTAATCCAATCTTAATGATACATATGACAACCTCTTGAATATTTTTAACGAATGATCTTATGATGCAACCAATGAATTGACTAATATGAATAGAGATGTCTGATAAGCAAGTTTTTTGTTTACGAGAATTTAGCAGTTTGAATTGAGCTATTTAGAGAAAATGCTATTTTTCAAAAGTCAAGCAGGCAGCCGAAACCTCATCAAGATAGCTCATACTACAGATGAGTGCTTTCGTTCATCTTTGACGTAAATAAGTAAAATAGTATTCTGATCGGTATGTGTAAAGCAGTTAACCGATATCAGTTTTCGACATATACCGTATTCCATCGAAATATATTCCATTGTTATCATGAATTTTTTATGCAAGCTAAAAAAACAGACGCCAGATTCTTAATAAGGATACAAAAAACCACAATGTAGCATTTTAAAAACTCTTGATATTAATAAAGATGGTCTTTTAATCAATATTTAATTTTTCTGTAATTTTGCCGCTTAATTAAAGCGATTTATAAAACTGCGATTATTCAAAACTCAAACAGACAGTTAAAACGTAATCAAGATGGCTCATACTACTGATAAGTTATTCTGGTTATCTTATACGTCTAGGAGGGACTAATAGTATGCTGATCGTTAGTGTTGACAAGTTATTAACTAACATCAGCTTTCAACATATTGCCGAATTCGTTAAAAATCAATGAGCATGTTTATCATGCATGTTTGTTGCAATCGTATGATAGTTATGCCAAATTCTTATAAGTGAGATAAAATGACACAATGAAGCATCATTATAACGCCTGATATAAATAAAGACAATCTATTAAGAAACTTTTATGTTTACTATAATTTTGACGCTTAAATTAAGATATATATAAGAAATGGTATTTTTAAAAGTTAAGCAGAGAGCCAAATCGTCATCGAAATGAATCATACCACTGATTTAGTCTTCGGACATAATTGAAGTTTAGACATTAAAATTGTATGCTGATCGTTGACTGTTTACGTTTTTATATACAGCAGCTTTCAACATTTTGACCTGTTTTAATCAAATGCTAGACTGTTGTTATTATGTTTGTTTTATGTAATCTCTGTAATACATATGACAATCTTTTAAGAAACTTAAGGAATGACACCATGAGTTCACAAATGAATTGACGTTTATGAATAGAGATGGTCTGATAAGCAAGTTTTTGTTTACGAGTATTCATCAGTTCGAATTAAGCTATTTAGGGAAAATGCTATTTTTTCATACTTTTAGTCGGCAGTCGACATGTCATCGAGATAACTCATACTACAGATTAGTTATTTTGTTCATTTTTGACGCTTAGAAGTAACAAATAGTAATCTGATCAACAAGGGCTAACAAGTTTTTGCCCGACAGCAGCTTTTGACCTGTTTCAATGAAATGCTGGACTGTTTTTATTATGATTGTTTAACGCAATGTCACGATACACTTCATCGAGATGCATCATAATTCATATGATTGCTTATGTTTATCTTTGACGCTTAGAAGTAATGAATAGTATTCCGATCGTTTTGGTAGACTAGTTATTACCTGATAGTAGCTTTAAAAAATTGCCGTATTCCATTGAATTTATGACCATTGTAATCATGCATGTTTGATGCAATCTTAATTTGACAATTGTGAAGGTATTTTGAAGAATAATAATATTTCACAATAAAGATTCATGCAAACGACTGTGAAATATAAAAATGATCTATTTAGCCAGTTTTAAGTTTACTACAAATTTGCCGCGAAAATTAAGCAATTTTTAGAAAATGGTATTGTTTAAAAGTCAAGCCCACAGCCGAAACGTCATCAAGATAGACTGTTCAACAGAAAAGTTTTTCCGTTCATCTTTGACGTTTTAAAGTAATTAACAGTATGATGATCGTTAGTGTTGACTAGTAATTATGGGACAGCAGCTTTCAAAATATTGCAGTACTTCCATTTAAATTCATGACCATTGTTATCATGATTGTTTGATGCAATTAGAATGATTCACATGCCAAATTCATTTGAATTATAAAAACGACACAATTTTGCATAATTTAAACACTTGATATAATGAAATATAGTTCAAAAGGAGCAACCTTAAAGTTTACTATAATTTTGCGCTAAAATTAAACAATTTATAGAAAATGCTATAATTTCAAAGACCAGGCAGACCTCAAAATATAAATAAAAATAACTCATAATACTGCATAGTGATTTCAGTAATCATGGAAGTTTAGACTTTACAAATAGTATGCTAATCGTTAACTGTGGACATTTTTAATAAAACTGCAGCTTTCACGATTTTGGCATATTTCAATGAAAATTCTTGACTGTTGTTATTACGCTTGTTTAATCCAATCTTTAATGATACATATGACAACCTCTTGAATATTTTTAACGAATGATCTTAAGACGCAACAAATGAATTGACTAATATGAATAGAGATGTCTGATAAGCAAGTTTTTTGTTTACGAGAATTTAGCAGTTTAAATGGAGCTATTAAGAGAAAATGCTATTTTTCAAAAGACAAGCAGGCAGCCGAAACCTCATCGAGATTGCTCATACTACAGATGAGTGCTTTCGTTCATCTTTGACGTTAATAAACAAAATAGTATTCTGATCGGTATGTGTATAGCAGTTAACCGACATCAGCTTTCGACATATACCGTATTTTATCGAAATATATGACCATTGTTATCATGAATGTTTTATGCAATCTAAATAAAACAAATGCCAAATTCTTAAAAAGGATACAAAAAACCACAATGTAGCATTTTAAAAACTCTTGATATTAATAAAGATGGTCTTATAATCAAGATTTAATTTTTCTATAATTTTGCCGCTAAATTTAAGCGATTTATAAAACTGCGATTATTCAAAACTCAAACAGACAGCAAAAACGTAATCAAGATGGCTCATACTACTGATGAGTTATTCTGGTTATCTTTGACGTCTAGAAGGGACTGACAGTACGCTGATCGTTAGTGTTGACAAGTTATTAACTAACATCAGCTTTCAACATATTGCCGAATTCGTTTAAAATCAATGAGCATGTTTATCATGCATGTTTGATGCAATCCTATGATAGTTATGCCAAAATCTTATAAGTGAGATAAAATGACACAATGAAGCATCATTATAACGCCTAATATAAATAAAGACAATCTGGTAAGCAACTTTTATGTTTAATATAATTTTGACGCTTAAATTAAGCGATTTTTCGGAAATGGTATTTTTAAAAGTCAAGGAGATAGCCAAATCGTCATAGAAATGAATCATACCACTGATTTAGTCTTCGGACATAATGAAAGTTTAGACGTTTAAATTGTATGCTGATCGTTGACTGTTTACGTTTTTATCTACAGCAGCTTGCAACATTTTGACCTGTTTTAATCAAATGCTAGACTGTTGTTATTATGTTTGTTTTATGTAATCTCTGTAATACATATTACAATCTTTTAAGAAACTTAAGGAATGACACCATGAGTTCACAAATGAATTGACGTTTATGAATAGAGATGGTCTGATAAGCAAGTTTTTGTTTACGAGTATTCATCAGTTCGAATTAAGCTATTTAGGGAAAATGCTATTTTTTCAAACTTTTAGCCGGCAGCCGATATTTCATCGAGATGACTCATACTACAGATTAGTTATTTTGTTCATTTTTGACGCTTAGAAGTAACAAATAGTAATCTGATCAATAAGGGCTAACAAGTTTTTGCCCGACAGCAGCTTTTGACCTGTTTCAATGAAATGCTGGACTGTTTTTATTATGATTGTTTAACGCAATGTCACGATACACTTCATCGAGATGCATCATACTTCATATGATTGCTTATGTTTATCTTTGACGCTTAGAAGTAATAAATAGTATTTCGATCGTTTTGGTAGACTAGTTATTACCTGATAGTAGCTTTAAAAAATTGCCGTATTCCATTGAATTTATGACCATTGTAATCATGCATGTTTGATGCAATCTTAATTTGACAATTGTGAAGGTATTTTAAATGATAATAATATTTCACAACAAAGATTCATGCAAACGACTGTGAAATATAAAAATGATCTTTTTAGCCAGTTTTAAGTTTACTACAAATTTGCCGCGAAAATTAAGCAATTTTTAGAAAATGGTATTGTTTAAAAGTCAAGCCCACAGCCGAAACGTCATCAAGATAGACTGTTCAACAGAAAAGTTTTTCCGTTCATCTTTGACGTTTTAAAGTAATTAACAGTATGATGATTTTTAGTGTTGACAAGTAATTATGGGACAGCAGCTTTCAAAATATTGCAGTACTCCATTTAAATTCATGACCATTGTTATCATGATTGTTTGATGCAATTAAAATGATTCACCTGCCAAATTCATTTGTATAATAAAAACGAACACAATTTTGCATAATTTAAACACTTGATATAAATTAAGATAGTTCAATAGGCGCAACCTTAAAGTTTACTATAATTTTGCGCTAAAATTAAACAATTTATAGAAAATGCTATATTTTCAAATACCAGGCAGACCTCAAAATATAAATTAAAATAACTCATAATACTGCTTAGTGCTTTCAGTAATCATGGAAGCTTAGGCGTTACAAATAGTATGCTGATCGTTAACTGTGGTCATTTTTACTAAACAACAGCTTTCACTTTTTTGGCATATTTCAATGAAAATGCTTGACTGTTGTTATTACGCTTGTTTAATCCAATCTTAATGATACATATGACAACCTCTTGAATATTTTTAACGAATGATCTTATGACGCAACAAATGAATTGACTGATATGAATAGAGATGTATGCTAAGCAAGGTTTTTGTTTTCGAGAATTTAGCAGTTTGAATTGAGCTATTTAGAGAAAATGCTATTTTTCAAAAGTCAAGCAGGCAGCCGAAACCTCATCGAGATAGCTCATACTACAGATGAGTGCTTTCGTTCATCTTTGACGTTAAAAAGTAAAATAGTATTCTGATCGGTATGTGTATAGCAGTTAACCGACATCTGCTTTCGACATTTGCCGAATTCCATCGAAATATATGTCCATTGTTATCATGCATGTTTTATGCAATCTAAATAAAACAAATGCCAAATTCTTAAAAAGGATAAAAAAATAACACAATGTCGCATTTTAAAAACTCTTGATATTAATAAAGATGGTCTTATAATCAAGATTTAATTTTTCTATAATTTTGCCGCTAAATTTAAGCGATTTATAAAACTGCGATTATTCAAAACTCAAACAGACAGCAAAAACGTAATCAAGATGGCTCATACTACTGATGAGTTATTCTGGTTATCTTTGACGTCTAGGAGGGACTAATAGTATGCTGATCGTTAGTGTTGACAAGTTATTAACTAACATCAGCTTTCAACATATTGCCGTATTCTCTTAAAATCAATGAGCATGTTTATCATGCATGTTTGATGCAATCCTATGATAGTTATGCCAAATTCTTATAAGTGAGATAAAATGACACAATGAAGCATCATTATAACGCCTGATATAAATAAAGACAATCTGGTAAGCAACTTTTATGTTTACTATAATTTTGACGCTTAAATTAAGCGATTTATAGGAAATGGTATTTTTAAAAGTCAAGCAGAGAGCCAAATCGTCATCGAAATGAATCATACCACTGATTTAGTCTTCGGACATAATTGAAAGTTTAGACGTTAAAATTGTATGCTGATCGTTGACTGTTTACGTTTTTATCTACAGCAGCTTTCAACATTTTGACCTGTTTTAATCAAATGCTAGACTGTTGTTATTATGTTTGTTTTATGTAATCTCTGTAATACATATGACAATCTTTTAAGTAACTTAAGGAATGACACCATGAGTTCACAAATGAATTGACGTTTATGAATAGAGATGGTCTGATAAGCAAGTTTTTGTTTACGAGTATTCATCAGTTCGAATTAAGCTATTTAGGGAAAATGCTATTTTTTCAAACTTTTAGCCGGCAGCCGACATGTCATCGAGATGACTCATACTACAGATTAGTTATTTTGTTCATTTTTGACGCTTAGAAGTAACAAATAGTAATCTGATCAATAAGGGCTAACAAGTTTTTGCCCGACAGCAGCTTTTGACCTGTTTGAATGAAATGCTGGACTGTTTTTATTATGATTGTTAAATGCAATCTCGATGATACACGTCATCAAGATGCATCATACTACATATGATTGCTTATGTTTATCTTTGACGCTGAGAAGTAACGAATAGTATTCTGATCGTTTTGGTAGACTAGTTATTACCTGATAGCAGCTTTAAAAAATTGCCGTATTCCATTGAATTTATGACCATTGTAATCATGCATGTTTGATGCAATCTTAATTTGACAATTGCCAAGGTATTTTGAAGGATAATAAAATTGCACAATAAAGAATCATTCAAACGACTTTGAAATATAAAAATGATCTAATTAGCCGGTTATAAGTTTTCTACAAATTTGCCTCAAAATTTAAGCAATTTTTAGAAAATGGTATTGTTTAAAAGTCAAGCCCACAGCCGAAACGTCATCAAGTTAGCATGTACAACAGAAAAGTTCTTCCGTTCATCTTTGACGTTTTAAAGTGATTAACAGTATGATGATCGTTAGTGTTGACCAGTAATTATGGGACAGCAGCTTTCAAAATATTGCCGTACTCCATTTAAATCCATGACCATTGTTATCATGATTGTTTGATGCAATTAGAATGATACACCTGCCAAATTCATTTGAATAATAAAAACGACACAATTTTGCATAATTTAAACACTTGATATAAATAAAGATAGTTCAAAAGGAGCAACCTTAAAGTTTACTATAATTTTGCGCTAAAATTAAACAATTTATAGAAAATGCTATAATTTCAAAGACCAGGCAGACCTCAAAATATAAATTAAAATAACTCATAATACTGCTTAGTGCTTTCAGTAATCATGGAAGTTTAGACGTTACAAATAGTATGCTGATCGTTAACTGTGGACATTTTTACTAAACAGCAGCTTTTACGATTTTGGCATATTTCAATGAAAATGCTAGACTGTTGTTATTACGCTTGTTTAATCCAATCTTAATGATACATATGACAACCTCTTGAATATTTTTAACGAATGATCTTATGACGCAACAAATGAATTGACTAATATAAATAGAGATGTCTGATAAGCAAGTGTTTTGTTTACCAAAATATAGCAGTTTGAATTGAGCTATTTAGAGAAAATGCTATTTTTCAAAAGTCAAGCAGGCAGCCGAAACCTCATCGGAATTGCTCATACTACAGATGAGTGCTTTCGTTCATCTTTGACGTTAATAAGTAAAATAGTATTCTGATCGGTATGTGTACAGCAGTTAACCGAAACAGCTTTCGACATATACCGTATTCCATCGAAATATATGACCATTGTTATCATGCATGTTTTATGCAATCTAAATAAAACAAATGCCAGATTCTTAAAAAGGATAAAAAAATAACACAATGTCGCATTTTAAAAACTCTTGATATTAATAAAGATGGTCTTATAATCAAGATTTAATTTTTCTATAATTTTGCCGCTAAATTTAAGCGATTTATAAAACTGCGATTATTCAAAACTCAAACAGACAGCAAAAACGTAATCAAGATGGCTCATACTACTGATGAGTTATTCTGGTTATCTTTGACGTCTAGAAGGGACTGACAGTACGCTGATCGTTAGTGTTGACAAGTTATTAACTAACATCAGCTTTCAACATATTGCCGTATTCTTTTAAAATCAATGAGCATGTTTATCATGCATGTTTGATGCAATCCTATGATAGTTATGCCAAAATCTTATAAGTGAGATAAAATGACACAATGAAGCATCATTATAACGCCTTATATAAATAAAGACAATCTGGTAAGCAACTTTTATGTTTACTATAATTTTGACGCTAAAATTAAGCGATTTATAGGAAATGGTATTTTTAAAAGTCAAGCAGAGAGCCAAATCGTCATCGAAATGAATCATACCACTGATTTAGTCTTCGGACATAATGAAAGTTTAGACGTTAAAATTGTATGCTGATCGTTGACTGTTTATGTTTTTATCTACAGCAGCTTTCAACATTTTGACCTGTTTTAATCAAATGCTAGACTGTTGTTATTATGTTTGTTTTATGTAATCTCTGTAATACATATGACAATCTTTTAAGTGACTTAAGAAATGACACCATGAGTTCACAAATGAATTGAACTCTATGAATAGAGATGGTCTGATAAGCAAGTTTTTGTTTACGAGTATTCATCAGTTCGAAATTAAGCCATTTAAGTAAAATGCAATTTTTTCAAACTTTTAGTCGGCAGCCGACATGTCATCGAGATGACTCATACTACAGATTAGTGCTTTTGTTCATTTTTGACGCTTAGAAGTAACAAATAGTAATCTGATCAATAAGGGCTAACAAGTTTTTGCCCGACAGCAGCTTTTGACCTGTTTGAATGAAATGCTGGACTGTTTTTATTATTATTGTTTAATGCAATCTCACGATACACTTCATCGAGATGCATCATACTACATATGATTGCTTATGTTTATCTTTGACGCTGAGAAATAACGAATAGTATTCTGATCGTTTTGGTAGACTAGTTATTACCTGATAGCAGTTTAAAAAATTGCCGTATTCCATTGAATTTATGACCATTGTAATCATGCATTTTTGATGCAATCTTAATTTGACAATTGCCATGGTATTTTGAAGCATAATAAAATTGCACAATAAAGAATCATTCAAACGACTTTGAAATATAAAAATGATCTAATTAGCCAGTTATTAAGTTTACTACAAATTTGCCGCAAAAATTAAGCAATTTTTAGAAAATGGTATTGTTTAAAAGTCAAGCCCACAGCCGAAACGTCATCAAGTTAGCCTGTACAACAGAAAAGTTCTTCCGTTCATCTTTGACGTTTTAAAGTTATTAACAGCATGATGATCGTAAGCGTTGGTCAGTAATTATGGTACAGCAGCTTTCAAAATATTGCCGTACTCCATTAAAATCCATGACCTTTGGTATCATGCTTCTTCTTCTTCTTTTTTTTAGCCTTTTTCCCGTGTGTTGGCGGGGTCGGCTCTCATGGAACGCATCCTCCATTTGCAACGATCCGAAGCCAGATCAGGGTGTAGTCCAGCATCTCTTAGATCCTTGTGCAGCGTGTCAGACCATCGCTGTCTTGGTCGTCCTTTGGGGCGTTTGCCTTTAAAGTCTATTTTCAAGCCTGCCTTTGCGATGGAACCGTCATGTGCCCGTAGAGTGTGGCTAAACCACCGGAGACGGGCTTCTAGCATTTTCTCACGGATAGGCATCACACCGTATCGTCGGTAAATATCATCATTGCGAACCCGATTTAGGAGACTAAAACCGCTTGTCCATCGAAGCATCTTCGTCTCCATGACAGCGAGACGACGTTCCGCTATCTTTGTGATAGGCCAGCATTCTGCTCCATAAAGAGCAATGGGACGAATAACGCTTCGATATATCTTTGACTTTATGCTATCCTTCATTTTGCGGTCGCACATTATGCCAGTTGTAGCACGCCACTTCATCCATGTAGCATTGATTCTGGCAGTTATTTCGTTGTTCAATTCGCCATCAGCTGAGAGCACCGATCCTAGATATTTGAAATTTTCGGTCCGTGGAAGGTCTGTTCCGTTTATATTGATCGTGCCCGTATCGTTTGTATTAGTCGTCAAGTACTCAGTCTTCCTAGTGTTTAGCCGCAGGCCATGTTGTGCTAATCTGTCATTCCAAAGCTTGACTAACTGCGTGAGGTCGGTCTTATTGACGGAAGCTAGAAAGACGTCGTCCGCATATAGTAGGGTATAAGGTGCTTGACGCTGAATGTCGCTCGTTAAGGTATCCATGACCAGAATAAACAGAAGTGGCGAAAGCACGCTTCCTTGGTGGACGCCGACGGAAATACGAAATGGTTTTGATACTCCAGCTGTGCATCGTACTCTGCTTCTTGGGCCGATGTAGAGCAGCTTGACCCACTCAACCAGATGCTCTGGGATTTGATGTTGGCGTAGCGCATGCCAGATAAGCTCATGTGGAACGCGATCGAAAGCTTTCTCTAAGTCGAGGAATGCTATGTGAAGAGGTGTGTCTTTTTCCCGATATTTTTCGATCAGCAGCCGCGCGGCATGTATGGCGTCGGTGGTGCCACATCCCTTGACGAAACCAGCCTGATTGATTGTACAATTTGCGATTTTGCGTATACGCTGGTCAAGAATTCGCTCGAATACCTTCATAGTATGAGATAGCAATCTGATAGGGCGGTAGTTTGAACATTCAGCTGGATTTCCTTTCTTTTTCCAAATTGGTACCGTGGTGCTATATTGCCAATCAGTCGGTGTTGTGTGTTCTTCGATGATTTTGTTAAAGAGTTTCGCTAACCAAGGTGCTGGGTTCCAGCACTTGGATTTCCATAGCTCGGCTGAGATGTCATCTGGGCCTGCTGTTTTTCCCTTCTTTGTCCTCTTTAACGCTTCATCAACTTCCTCCGTGCTAATTGGGAGTAATGGACCGAGTACTGTTTGGGCTTGTGAGATTGGGGGGTGAGTGAACCCTTCAGTACATACTTCCTCAAAATACTCACGCCATCTTTCTAAAACTTCTGGTCGACCTACGATTTGTTCGACGTTTTTATCATTAACGCAGTGGAACTTTTCGATGTCCTGAGTTTGTTTGTGGCGGAGCTTGAGAAGTCAGAAAAGGTCGCGTTCGCCGTCTCGAGTATCCAGCTTCTTGTACACTTCCTCATAATGGATGGCTCGTGCGGACGCCACGGCTTTCTTCGCTTTACGCTTGGCTTCGTGATACTTCTGCCAATTTACATGGGTCTTATCATCGAGGAATACGTGATATTGTCGCTTCTTT